>CP137680.1:9988626-10019349 GCA_037976565.1 Mesocentrotus franciscanus | reverse complement strand
AGTTATGATGTATGTATACAAGGTTCTATTTTTATGAATTTCAATCTAAAGAATGATGAATAATTCTCAAATCTTAATATGTCCTGTTAGGTATTAAAGTTTATTATCTTTTTAGGTTACTAGGCAAATGCTGTTATGATACCTGGGAAAATGATTTCTTTTTGTACTCGAGTCCTAGAGCTTCTACACTGGATGCTTTTAAAGACAGATTTTCATCAGTACCTGTGACCTTTGCCACTCTGTATAATTTTTAAGAGACCTTTCGAATTAAAATTTGACCTGATGTCATGTAGAGTTCAAGCTCAACAAAAGACCCATTTAGTGCTTACTTAATTGATCAATAAATATTTCACAGTTTTTGTTGTCATTTTATGAGTTAGAATTTAAAGAGGAAAGGAAATCCTTAGATATATGTTTATAACATCTGGCTGATACTAAACTTTCAAAACCCATTAAAGAAATGTTTCTGGGTTAAATATCTTTATTTTTGTCATGAAAAAGATTAGTTTTATAACTTGTCATAAATTACATGAGATCTTAAAGCCCAAGTCCACTCCGATTTTCAAAAATTATAACATGTTGCAAATAAATCAAAGGTTAAAACTGCCAAATATCACGGGCGTACTTCAATCAGGTGATTTTTAAGAGCGATTTTTGTTTCGGGTATTTCGAGCAAAACATTTATATTGCTGTACGGATGTGACGTATGCTCCTCACAACGAAAGTGCCAGCGGTATACATTCTGACAATAGGCTATTTTCGTAATGTAACCAAATTTAATGCATACGTCTTTGTGAAGTGCCTCTATACAAACTATTTCATTCACCTGATAAGAATAATAGTGTTTCATTATTCTTATCAGGTGAATGAAATAGTTTGTATCGAGGCACTTCACAAAGACGTATGCATTAAATTAGGTTACATTACGAATCTGTGTTGTGAGGACCCTACGTCACAACCGACTCGCTCATTAACTTGTTTTTGCTCATTAAAAAAAATTATTAAAAATAAATCTGAGCACCATTTTCCAAAACCAAGTTATATTTGGGCTTTTTAGATTTTTGTCTATCTAATCAGCTCAACTTTTCAGTGGAGTGGACTTGTACTTTAAAGATAAATTTGAGTTCTGGTCATGCAATCGCATTGTGAAAGAAAAATTGTGGAATCGATCAGAAAAGGTTGATCATCTAGCATATAAGTGTTAGTTCTAAGTAAGGTTCTGGAATCATCCAAATGATAAAAAATTTGGCCCATGCAGTTTTGGTAAAGTTACAAGCACTTTACACATAAAGATGTATATGGGGCTACACGAACATGTGGCATAAAAATCTGTCCCGATTTTTATGTTGTTACATGCCATATTTAGAATATGAAAGCATTTGAAGAGCCATGCTTTTCAGGGAAAATTTTTTATCTGATGTTCTTCCATACTTAGTAACAATGATAACGCTCACAAATTATTTTTCACCTCTTCCCAGAACTCAACCTTCTCTTTAAGTATAAAAGCAGAGTTTGTGCACGGGAATATCTTTCTTGAAATTATTTATGATAAAAAAGAAATATCATCATATGAAAAAATAAGCAACATACTCCTTGGATTTTGCCACGACTCCTGTTAGTGCCGAGTTGATGTGGATGGACAGAATAATTGTTGGTTTGTTTCAAACTCTAGATCTTAACTTTTCCAGCTAAGTATAGGGTACAAAAATACCTATTATTTTTTCCCTGCACTTTAAAGTTTATAAAAAAATTATTGGGGAGGGGTCGATCATGCCTCCAAACTGTAAAATCTTTGAAAACCCCCAGTCTCCTTAGGGTTAATATGCCAGCATAGATCTTATATCCAGATACAAACATGACTAGAAATCCATTGCCTCAATGTCCCCCACTTTAGAATCTTGAGAAAAAAAACCATGCAGTCTCTGCAGGATAAAATTGAACATTCCAGAATTGAACTTGTCTCCATTCAGGTGGTGTACTTTACAGCGACGTTTCCTTTCCTCGTCCTTTTCATCCTCCTCATCCGAGGGCTAACTCTAGAGGGTGCTATGGATGGTGTCCTCTATTTTATCAGACCAAGATTCGACAAGCTTCTAGAAGCAAAGGTAAATGATGATTTTTTCCCCCCCCCCCTTCTTCTGCATGATAACTTAGGGACACGTACCTGGATAAGAAGTTTCTTACCTGGCTAACTTTCTGGTGGCATTCTCCCACAAGTTATTGAAATTATCAGGATCGTATGAATCAAGTCTGTTAATCTGAAAATAAATTGCTACCATTAAATTGAAAGTTGATGCATGTAATTGTGTAATAAAGATATATACTCATTTATTTATCTCATAGGGAAAAGGTATAGCTTTAAAAGCATGCTATTCAATTTGTATTATACAAATTTGTCTTGAAATAAAATCACACTCTTTTGGATTGAAGGTATACCAAATTTTAAACAAATTTTAGTAGTATGAATTATGTGTATCAATTTTCTTTCATCTGTAAAATGGTGTTGGTTTCCTGTATTTGGGTGAATATTGGCACAAAAACAGAAGAATAATAATAAAGAGAATAAAATGTATTTGTTTCAAAATATACAAACATTATTCTCATGGTAAAAATTAAGACTCCTTTTTTTGCCAAATTTGCAATGGGATGGGTGTATTTTGTTGGTGTTTTAGTAGCATGAATTAATTGAATTAAAATCATTCAGTTTATATTGGAATATAATAGATTTTTAATCCTCATGATAATCTAATTTCCTACCATACATATAATTAGAATTTTACCAGGAAAAATTTGGTCTGTGTTTGTACTTTGTCACATTTCATCCCTGTTGGTTTGATTTCTAAATTGTCATTATAATTATATTCTCTCGCTATTCATTTTTTGTTCAAGTGTGCATAAAGTCACCTATTGCTCTTGTGAATATTTGGGGGAAAATAGATACCGGTACATTTTCAACACTTCAAACTATGGAGCTATGCATTCTGGGTTTAAGAATTTAATGTACATCTTTCCCATTTAAGAAATGCCTGCTTCATTTTCCCAACATTGCTAGTTCCTCATTGCTGCATATCGAAGTTGTGTATCCATGGATGTAAAAACTACCATCTTTCATGTATAATCCGCATTTTAGGTGATGGGCGATTCTGTGTAACAATATGTCCCAAACAACATATGATGTGATATGACATATGATCAATTTAGTTCATCCAAAATGAAATTCTCTTGATATGACCATTTACTAATGGTTCTTTCTAATGGGTCCATTTACACAGCCCAAAATTGTTTTTTGAAAAACCATTCTCTTTTTGTGACTGCCAGAAAACCACATAAGAAACTGTTGGTGTTTGATAATTCTGTTTTGGGGTGAGTTGTGCACATGAACCACTTGTCCCTGCCCTGCATGCTTTAGCAAGGAAGCAAGGAGAGTCAAGTGACCAAAAATCTGAATGATTTACCAGTGTTTTGAGGGGGGGCATTTACACTGCAAAAACCGGTAACATTTCTGCTGGCGTTTTAAAAAAAAAGTGGGTTTTCGATTTGGCTTTTTCGTCTTGTTTATGGGTAGTTCAGGCCTGATAATTACCCGATTAAATCGGTTTCCCATTTTTTTTTTCAGATTTTTTTTTTTTCTTCTTCTTTTTTTTTCCCAGATTTTTTTCTTCCTGATTTTCCCGATTTCCCCCCTATTTTCTCTTTTTTTCCCTATTTTTCCTATTTTTTCCAGTTTTTTCCCTATTTTCTTACTCAAAAGGTGGGGAATGTTATTAGATGTCATATTTTTTTCCCTGACCGTTATTTTTTTATTTATTTTTTGTCAAGGGGTTGAGAAGAAAAAAAACTTTAGTGCTCACTATCACCCCTGGTAGTTGCTTAGTGACTTTCGACGAAACACTGAAATGGGAGAAAAACAAGGGTTTTGCTTGCAGCATTAATTAAGCTACACGTATTAAGATATGACTCGTGCTTGGATTAAATAATGAAAAAACTGAGACATGTCGTATGGAACGTTGCACAGAATGGCCCTAATTTGGTGTGCTTGGAGTGATATGAATTTTGAGAGCACTGTCTAAGCCTGTGCTTGATTTCTGATCATATAAATAAGAGGATCTTCATCAAATATAACCTGTTTTGGACCAGCAAAAATTACTGAAAATATTTGAAAAAAACAATCTTGTCAAAAAGTGAAGTCAACTGAAAATTGCTAACATACATGTACTTGTCAAATTAAAACTAAGAAATACTGACTTTATGGTTTGATATTCAGGAATATGGAATGTACTGTCAAAACAAATGCAAGACAGTATCCAAAAATATATTCATTTTTAATCATAATTGACAAAACAAACTAAATTACTGTTCATTAAAGTACTTTCAGAGCCTTTCTAGGCCTGGATCTAGAACTTATAGAACTTATAGTTCAATCTTTAATTACTTTTTCCAGGAGGTATTTGGGTTTTATTTCACTACCTACCTTTGCTCTCTCATGCATCTCCACCTAGTTATAGTTTAATGGGCTAATTCATCCCTTTGTGTATTAATCCACAGATTATAACTGATCGATTTCTTCAAACAGATAATTACTTTGATTGTCTGTTGCGAAGAGACAATCAGCCTAGGGGACTGACTGCACATCAAACCTGTCCAGCAGTCCGTGAAACCAACACTGTTGGTTTCACAGGCTTTTTGAAAAGTTATATGGAGGGTTCACATGACTGACTGATCTTTTCAGAGAGTGCAACAACAAAAAAAGCATTGTCTATCTATACTCCGTGCAAGCATTTTTTTCTTCATCTCATTCTTTTTGTAATCAGCTGTTGGTTGCAGAGGGAGAAGTCTGGTAGTGTGTCATGATTTCTCTTGAGGAAAAGACTCCTGAGCCATTTCATTGCTCTCATGGGGGTCCCACATACCTTGTCAATATTGGTTGTAAGTCTTAACAGAGAGTCAAAATAGCAGACAACCAAACAATTATGGTATGTATTTTTGTGATAATAATGTTAATCAAGAATGTTTTTAGTTTAATCAGTAGATCTACAGTTTAAAGTTTGGGTAATTTTATTTTGATGAGGTTATAGTTTTATATTTTGCATTTTCATTCTTTTCTATATTATGGCCTTTATTCATTAAAGGTACTATGTCCCATTTGCAGGCCAAAAAAATGAAAAGGTTAAATTCCAACGGCATTTGAAAGACAATACTAATTTAGAACTTCCTTAAAAAAAGGGGGGGCTTGAAAATGTCTTTAAGTGGGAAAATAACGACTATTAGTTGTCGAATCGACTTAGGAGCTATAGAGCCAGTAAGTAATAGTCTGATTTTTCAGACCATTGTACCGAATGGTCGTACGTTTTATGCTGCGCAAAGATTCAATCAGTTTAATTTTGGCCATTACAAGAAGTGGGTTATTGATGTAGACAAATGCTCATGTACCCTTTACAGCTCATTTTATGTATGTTATTACCAAAGATGAAAAAGCCAGTCAGTCACTCAATAGTGTCTGACAGTGAAGTCTAGCAAGTAAACGGGTTTCCTTGCATAATTTGAATATTAGGACACTGCTAACGTTTAAATTTCACAGATAGGACATACATGACATATTCATAATTCCTGCAAAGTTCTATAGAATTTGATATTGGCTGCAAAAGGGACATAGTATCTTTAAGGTGGTCTGTAACAAGCTAATCAAACAATTTAAATCACGCTGTAAAGTGAAAATTAAAAATTGATTTCACAATGACATTTTTGTTCATTTACCTACACAATTTGAATAATTTTCACCATAATTTTGTTGAGATTGACACTTGGTGCTCTAACTGTATCTCACCCCACTTAATCAATGATTAAAATCGTAAATAGAAAATGTAAAATTGGTAAGGGAATGGACTTTGATTTTTATTGTAGGAGAGGAGTATAGGGTACATGGAGGTATTTCTAACATGATTGTACATATCAATATCAGTTTTTCTAATTTTACCCCACCCTCAGGCCTATTTTTCCCATTCCCTTTCAAAAAAGAGGGTTGGGGAAGATCTTTTTCTGATATTATACGAAATAGAATGAACCTGTGATTTTCACGGCAACTGACTAGGTACACTGTAATACTGAAGTTCTGGAATTTCGAGAGAATCATCTTTAATTTATTCTTTCAGACGTGCCTATCATGAAGTGAATTATTTGTTTGAAACAGATAAATTTAAATAAATCACATGAGCTAAACAACTCTACAAACATGACCATATTTTGTTTATCCCATTAATGTCCTTTGGCAGGATATTAATCTACATTTGCCTCTCTCCACCCAGGTGGAGTAAACGGGTACTTGATAGGAAGAATTTTGTGTGGAATGCTTTAGCACCTTATCATGGTAGGGTAACAAATAATTGCCAGGGGTCTTCAGGGAGAACAGTGTTCAAGATACTATGTCCCTTTTGCAGCCAACATCAAATTCTGTAGAACTTTGCAGGAATTATGAATATGTCATGTATGTCCTATCTGTGAAATTTAAACGTCAGCAGTGTCCTAATATTCAAATTATGCAAGGAAACGCGTTTACTTGCTAGACTTCACTGTCAGACACTATTGAGAGACTGACTGGCTTTTTTCATCTTTGGTAATAACATACATAAAATGAGCTGTAAAGGGTACATGAGCATTTTCTACATCAATAACCCACTTCTTGTAATGGCCAAAATTAAACTGATTGAATCTTTGCGCAGCATAAAACGTACGACCATTCGGTACAATGGTCTGAAAAATCAGACTATTACTTACTGGCTCTATAGCTCCTAAGTCGATTCGACAACTAATAGTCGTTATTTTCCCACTTAAAGACATTTTCAAGTCCCCTTTTTTAAGGGAAGTTCTAAATTAGTATTGTCTTTCAAATGCCGTTGGAATTTAACCTTTTCATTTTTTTAGCCTGCAAATGGGACATAGTACCTTTAAAGGACAATACAACTTTGTAATAATTTGTAATATGTTCATTTGTATTAAAGCAAAAAAACAATGGAGAAAGTTTGAAATAAATCAGACCATTTTTTTTTTGGAGGGGGGGGAGCTTGAAGAAATTTGGAGGGCCTAACCCCCTCCCCCCCCCCCAGAAACTGTATAGAAAGCCGAATTTGAGTTGATTTAATGCATACTATTTAACTGTACACACATTTTCTTAAGGTGATTGGTTCTTATATTTTTTGGGAGAAATGAATCCGCAATTGCCAACTTAATACTCTTTCTAAAAATTCATGTCATACAAACATAAAAGTACATTATTTGCATAGGCCTATTTATTATAGCACATGACAGATTTTCAGATAAACATACATGTGATAACCTCCAATTTAAGTGGGGCACTGTTGCCCTTGTGAATATGTACTTAGGTTACTGTACGGTAGGACGTAATGACATGAAAAGGGGTCTGACGTGATTATTGAATTGGATATTAAGGAGGCCATAATTCATTAGGATCTTGTAGCTGCATCATAAATGCACAATAATACCTGGTCCTAAATTCACAGTCCTTTTCAGTGATGATGATTTTCTGCAAGTTTTCATCAAATCAGTAACTAATACTTGTCTAGATCTATAGACAACATCTCCTATGTTTAGCCAGTAATTCTTGAAATACAGTTCCTTGTTCCTCAGGATTAAAAAGCGTCACTTTAATCATGTCTCTGCAAATAATGTGATAGCATCTTATTTGTTTAGATCGAAAGAGACTACTTCATGTAGTTCTCTATGTATGTGAAAAGTATGAGTCCAGTTCAAGGATATCGGTTATAATTGCAGTGTATAACCAACTTGAAGGCAACTGTCTTAGATATCTCAAAACAAAATTTGCACAATAGCTAATTAGCCTTCAGAAGGGGGGCAGGGTCAAATTTGATTGCAAATGTGTTTTGCTATTCCGTATGTGCGTATAGTGCTTTAACACAGATTAAACAAATCGGCAGCCCTACCCCGGCCCCCCCCCCTCCCCTCTGGTACAAACATTTACATAGGCGTTGCATTCAGATGCAGTGAGTGCACTTTTGCAGTTTGAACCTTTTATAGGAATAACTGTCAAAAAAAGTTATAACATTTTCATAGCTCCTTTATCATGAATTTCCCTGAGAGCTGTAATTACTTTTATAATATCACAGCGGTTGCATCCTCATATTTCATGTTTGGCATGTATTATTTATGTAGTTCTCTATGTATGTGAAAAGTATGAGTCCAGTTCAAGGATATCGGTTATAATTGCAGTGTATAACCAAAGCAACTGTCCTAGATATCTCAAAACAAAATTTGCACAATAGCTAATTAGCCTAAATTTGATTGCAAACATGTTTTGCTATTCCGTATGTGTGTATAGTGCTTTAAACTGTACACAGATTTCAGCGAGATTAGTTCAGAATTTTTTTAAATTATTATATGTACGAACAGTTTTTCTCGTGGCAAAACAGTCGTAGGCCTTTGCAAAACAGTCGTAAGCCTTTGCAAACGGTTGTAAGACGGTGTCGCTGCAGTTCTGTTTGATCCAAAAATCCAAAATTCGCAATGTTCGCAAGCTAGCATTCGCCGCTCAGTGAGATAGGGCTTTAAACAATCATCACTGTTAATTATCAAGTGCCTTCTTATTAATGCAGGCTTTCCACAGTTTACCATTTAGAAGTGGTGTTCAACTCTCAGGTGTATCCAAACTCTTGGGTGTATCAAAATTAATATTTTGTCAGTTTGATGGTTTATTTTACCTGACTGCTATTAAAGCAAGTGTATTGTAGCTTGATGCTTGTAAATAAGCATTAAGGCCATTTACCTTGGGACTTAGGGCTTTGAGTTCTATATGAGGGACTTGATAATGAGGAGTGATGACTTACCAAAGGGCACTAGTGTATCAACTTGGTTTTGAACCCAAGACCTCCCAGTTACGGGACCACGTCCTGCTCTACCACTGAGCCATGAAATTGAAGGATATATATTTTTTGACCCCTTCACCTTTTACTAACACAGTGCATCACAACTTCATACATACACATCTATAGATGTCAAAATTTATTTATGATATGTTTAATTTCTCTTGAGAAAATGAGGAATTAAGAATTCTTTGGTATTTAGAAAAGAAAGGGTCAAACCCCAGGTCATGTCATGAGCATTTTATATATATCAGAGAGAAGGTTCAATTTTGGTAATGGAAAGAAAACTGTCCATAAAGACCACCCAAAGGGAGACAAGAAAAGTGGTCTTTATAGGCAGGTGGTCTTTATGTACAGGTTCCTTTAGTACATGTTTTAATGAGAAACCATTTTCAAGGGAATAAAAAAATGTGGTCTCCGTAGACAGGTGGTCACTAAAGCAGGTTTGACTGTATATATGGAATAACTTTCCATTTGATACATATCTTGTGTCTGGTATGCCTCGATCAATCCATTCTGGATTTTGCATTGAAGAAAAATGAAATGTACGATTACAGAATCGTTAGTCCAAATTTTGCTTGCTAACTTTTCATGTACCGGACAGAAGTTTGTATTGCTGTGTGTATTGTGGGGGTATGTTTGTGGGTGAGTACAAAACGCAAAGTGGATGAATAGCAAATTCAGTGTAAACATTAGTTTGAATCTTGCAGTGGTCTTTCAAAATGATCGCGGAGTCAAGTCATGAAATTATCACCATACAGAGTAGCTCAGTGATTTAAAATCACCATTGCAAGATATGCATAGAAATAATATAAAACTACTAGCACATCACTGTATATATTATTATCATTACTATTATTATTTCATTATTAGTAGTACTGTAGTAGTATTACTACTACTACTATCATTGATATATTCATATTAAAAGTTTTATAACATATTAAAAGCACATGTCCACCTGAAAATTAAATCTTGCCATATTTACACTTTAAATAGAGAATAAAGGACATAATAATAAATCACCAACAAAACATTTAATTTGTAATTTTCATCTGAGAATTAACAAGATTCCCAATATAAAGGAAACTGAATATCATCTTTGATTTATTTTCCTATTTGCATGTAGTTAACTTTGATAAAGAAAAACAACACACTTTGCACCCACTTACATGTTGTGTATCTTCCTACTTATCATGGAGTATCAATGAAGTCTGATAAATACCTATCCAAGGCCAACATGGGTTCCGGTCATGATGAATACATTCTAATGCAATTTGATGTATCGTGTTTGCATTCAGGCTTATTTTTTTAATCAATATATTAATAATGTTGATAATTATAATGATAATGATAAAGATAGTTATATTATTACCCTAGCATTATAGCACTAGCATAGTTCGATAGCTTTTATTGCATTCAAGGAGTAAATCCTACCAACATACCCTCTTATTACATCTCGGTTGGGTGTGACATAATGTAGATCTTCGCCTTGCCAAAGGATGTTACTGCTCATTAGGGAGTTCACAGTCTAGAGACTTAGTCACAATTGATTCACAAGAACAAATCTAGACCACAACACCACAATATGCTACAACTGGTTACCATCATTTATACCTAATATCGGTTGTATCATGCCAAATGTTCATCATGTTTAGTGCAGCTTCATGAATTGGATTACTCTTAATTGCCCCCATGGCACACAAAGAATATGTGTCAGTACAAATATGACAAAGTAATGATGTGTGTTGGTTGAAGTAATTACTAAAATGAAACCGGTATGCTTCAATTCTGCTGGTAATTCAATGTCTACATATCTAACTTTTTATAGAAAGTTCTCCTTGGTTATCTGTCTTCAACACAATATTAAAGTCTTGATCATTCTGTTGTCATCTTTTGTCATCTTTTGTCATCTTTTGTCATCTTGTCATCCATATGAATGTAACTGCTGAGGGCTAGAAGGGTGTTAACTCTATGTTAAATAATTGAGTAATACCATTCTGGCTCTCACTAGAGAAGATGATCATTGGGTACACAATAATCTGATATGTAGATGAATTAGCATAATTCAGATCTTCATGCATTTTAGCTCTCAACTGAGGCCATAGATTATACTTTTACTTTGAATATAAATACATTTACATCATTTTATGTTGTTCCAGAATCCCTTTTTTATGTATCCTAATTTTAAAAGTGTTCAACTGTATGGATGTGTCCAATCTGTCCATTCGACAACCTGTTGGTAAATATTTGTGTTTTAGGATGTTATATATCATCTTTCTGGTTTATATTATTGCATTTTACATTTTGATGATTTTAAAGATTGCATTGTCAAATATATCAACCATGTGGCTGTATCCATATTTTTACTTTTTAAACATGATATGCTAATTCCATTTTGCTGTCTATATATTGTGAGAACTGGTATTTTTATTGCACCGACATATAACTAACTCTGTATTGAGCTAGTGTTCGAATAAAGAAGACATTTTCTTGTCTAATGTATGTAGTGCAAGATGATTTTGCATGCAGTTAAAGCAAAATCAATGTAAAATCTTCAAGTGAAATCTTTAATTTGTTCCACAGTCAAGAGGTATGAAATCTAAACGAGGCAACAGATCTTATATTGGTTGATTTCTGGTTCTTCTTGTGTACTCAGGTATGGCTTTCAGCAGCCAATCAGGTGTTCTTATCGTACGGTGCAGGATGGGGAGGAATTCTTACTCTGGCAAGCTATAACAAGTTCAAGAGAAACTGTCTCAGGTGAGTTCTCCTTGAATAAAGTATTGCAAGACGTCACAGGTTCGACTCCAGAACATGCCCCAACTGTTACATGCCTAGATGTGATGAGTTTCCACAAGGTTCTGTGGTGCTATATTGTCCTAATTTGTCAACATGTTACAACTAAAGTACTTTCAGAGCCGTCAATTTGGAATCCATGATGAATCTTTAAAATGATATTTTCCTCAAAACAACAGCATCAAAACATTGATCAACAAAACTTATGCAAATTGTATACTGTCCAATCACAGGATTGGGGAAACAAATTTTTGACTACCCAAAAACAGAAATATTTAATTACAAATTGTATTTTTTTTTCAGTTTTAGTTTAAATTGCACTGAACTGCAAATTATTTCATATACCTGATATGTGCAACTTTATTTCATGATATTATATGTTGATAACCCAGATTAAACAATCAATAAATTACTTTATAAGCTTATCTATGCATCCTTGAGGTTTGTTATTGAAATGGCCAAAAAGTAGCAAGTTATCTTTTCAGTTTGGAGATTAAAGAACAAATTGTGAAAATGATAACACTGTGCACCTGTCTTCTTGAATTGATTACATTACATTGGGTATCTGAGGACAAGTTCACTGTATTTAATATGCTGACTGGTATTTTTTGTTTAGTCTTGATCTATCAAGAGAAAGGTATGTCCATTGTTATGTGATGAATATTTCATCTCATTTTTCAAAGAATATCTTATTCATTTGTGTATGTACAATCTATTGTAATATTTGTCTAGCAGATATCTATCGTATCAAGAGGTAGGATAAAAAAGTGGGCATACACCATTATACTCTTTTCACACTTGTTTTGCTTGACCCCGCACTTTGCTTAGCCCCGTACTATCCTTAACCCCGGACTAACTTTTTTGGCTTTTCTCACTGCAATTCGTTAGCCCCGTACTATAGCGTGAATATTCATTAATTCGCTCCACTGCGTAGTCCCGGACTATTTTTCGTTTCTGTTCTCATTCATTTTGCTTGGCACCGCAATTGCGGAGTTAGCACCACAATTGCGGGGTTAGCCCTGCTATTTTGCAGGGCCAGCTAACCCTGTACTATAGGTGGGGCTAGCCCAATTTGGTAAATACGTGTCTGAACAGAAAGTGGAATAAGCTTAACCCCGGACTATAGGTGGGGCTAAGACCCCCTTTAACCCCACCTATAGTACGGGGTTAAGCAACATTTTTCAAGTGTGAAAAGAAAGTGGAATAATTAAGCTTAACCCCGGCCGGACTATAGGTGGGGCTAAGACTCCCCTTTAACCCCACCTATAGTACGGGGTTAAGCAAAATATTGCCAGTGTAAATACAGTATAAGCAACTTAATTTTTTAAGGTGTCTCAAATGTGTTATCATTGTATGGTATAAACAAAAGTTATTGATCCTGGGCCAGAAGAGATATTTACCTCCTGCTAACACACAAGATAGCACTAAAAGATATGGAGTCAGCAACCAAATCAAACAAAAGCAGTAGCCACGTCCAGGTCCATACGGTACGTAAGAAATATAATCAACTATCAAGGATGAATTTTGATCTAATTATCGTGATGTGGGTACAGTTTTAACGGTGAACAGTCACATATGGTATTAAATATAATCAACTATCAAGGACAAATTTTAATCTAATCCCGATGTGGGTACTGTTTTTAAAGTGATCAGTCACATGTTTTGCATACAATCAACCCCTCGGTACTTGACCTTGCATTCTATTCATGGTTATGGAATACGAAGGAAATGTGAATGCGTGTCGCTTTGCTATACAAGTGTATATGGGTGCATTAGTTGATTCCACATGTCACTTTTATGTTGATTGAGTATGTGTATGTGCTTTATAGAAATAACATTTGAAGCATAAAATGTTGCGAATGTATCTCTGCAGAAGTAGTACACGAAGCTGATATTTTTAATATGCTGGCATGAAAACCTAAACATACAGAACAAAATGTTTTTTGGACAATGGTCCCATCATTTATCTCTTTCACTGCATATTGACATGTTATACGTCCACATTAATTGGGTATACAATGTTCCATACACAAGTAGATTTTATGTGTGACAAATGTTGACTGTGGCAGATTAAGAGTTCATGAAATTTCATTTTTTTTACAATTTTTTTTTTTAGGGATGCACTGATCATTGTGTGTGCAGGGTCTTTCACAAGTATCCTGGCAGGCATTGTCATCTTTTCAGTCTTAGGATTCATGGCCCATGACGCCGGGGTAGACATCGAAGATGTCGTATCATCAGGTAAGCCGCGCAGCTAGCTCCCTATTTGCTCTTAACCCAATGGCTACGGGAACCATGTGGCTTGATCCTGTAGTAAGCCTATGAGAACGGTAGATTTCAGTAGCCAATGCGATCAAACCAAAGACCAAAACAGTTTTCTTGTGGCTTTAGGTAGCAGATCGAGTGTACAAAACCAGTCCTGAAATTGCAGTAAAGTATATGTAAGCTATATTGATTTGCTCCACAAGGCCCAGACCTCAGAAGGGAATGAGATCGACAAAGATGTCAAAATAATGGTTGATATGTTCTTAGATAAATGTGAATATAGATATAGATTTAGATATATATGTAAATGTACATGTAAATGTAAGTGTAAGCATAAGTACTAAGTATAAGCCAAACCACTATGAGAAGATCTTGAAATATCAATCAAATGCTTTAATACTTAAATCAAATTCTTTCTATTCAAACAACTAATTGTTAGACACTGGGAATACATATATTTGATGCAGAAATTACATTGAAGCTGCTGTTTGGTAGAAATTGCTAGGCTGCTAGTTTTACAAGTACGGCCTATATATTGTCATAGAATTTACCCGTTTTAAAATCCTATTGATTTCTTTGCTTGTTTTTTTGATATGAGCTTAACAGGTCATAGTTTGAGTTTCATGTGAAGAATAAGTGAAGAGACAGAGACTGTTAATGTACATCCTATAAACATACATGTACGGTATTTGTTTTCCCATTATCTAATTAGGACCTGGTCTTGCTTTTGTGGCCTACCCTGAAGCTCTGTCGAGACTACCGCTTCCTCAGGCCTGGGCCTTTCTCTTCTTCTTCATGCTAATGACACTAGGATTAGACAGCGAGGTAAGGACCTAATTGGAGCCAGGGGTATTGCAGTTTCCCCTTGTTCGTACGGTTATGAGACATGTACACAGGCCTGGATGCGACTTAAAGTGTACCAATTGCAATCATGCAGAACATTTTTTGCTCTTGATGTAAGGGGTTCCATGTAGCTATTTATGTGTATAAATATATACAAAATATGAACTTCAAATATTACTTCTACAAAGAGATATATTATTCTACATGAACAGTAAAATCTCTTGTTGAGGAGACTAGTTAAAGCACACGTATACGCACTCACATAGAATAGGGCTTGCTTTATACTCCTTAACCGTTTACCTACAGAATGATAGATACCGTAATGTGTTTTGAGGTTGGTTCTATACATTTTAGCTATTTGCAAATCATTTTTGTAGGTGATTGGTACACTTTATAAAGTTTCCTTGCATGTTCCCTGGTGTCTAAAGTAATGCCAGAGCTTTCATTTCGGAAGCCAATATTATTTTATTTTAGCCAATGGATTTTGTGCAGTTTACTGAAAGTGAAGTGTGTTGGACGTACTTTCCAAGATAAATATTTTGAAGGGAAGTAGTTGGTTCACGACTTTTTTCTGACAAACTGAAAGAAAGAAGAGGATACGAGGGGTGTGATCCTTGTTTGGGATACGAGAGGTCTGGGGTAATTCAACTAGCTTCCGGACGGACGTACAGGCTCCCATGTTATGATCATTCTTTACTCGCTACATAGCTACATGTAGAATATAAAGAGAAATAGACAACAGAAAGGATGATATCCCAGATGCTGATTGTTGCTTATATCAATTTACAACACAAAACTCGATTCTCTGCCCCATGCAGACTTTGGAGAATTCTTGTAACTCCATCACAATAGCTAGTCTAAAACATATTTAGTTGCCATATAGAAAAGCTTCTGTACTTTTCTAATACATAGCTCCAGCATCTTTATGTTTGCTTCTAGAATGCATGATTTGATATAAAAACCTTTTGGCTGACTCAAATATTGACACATATATATGAAAATTACAGATATATATGCAATTATATATATTCTGATTATAACCTTTGTTTACCAGGTACTGTAATTGTGAAGCGCCAGGAGTGTCAAGTCTGACAGATATGCATGAGCGCTATACAAGAATCCACTATTATTAAGTGTGGTGGTGACATATTAACAATTTAGTTGAGAAGGGCATCAGGGCAGAAAGGAAGGAAGCAGTTCTCTAACCTTCACATTGCCAATTAGGCCAAGAAATGTGGAAAACTCATTAGATCTCTAGAGTTCAAAGAGAAGCTGGAATTCCAGCTGGTTCAAATTAGAGTGTATAACTTTTGATACACCCAGGTAAATTAATATCTAGTTGGAATTTATTCATTGAATGCTTTTAGCACCTTAGGAAAGCCGGGATAAAGCCAGGATAATATTATTACTTTGTGGGTGCCTTGAGAATCTCGTGGGATGGATACATTTGCCAAATAAATGTAGCTATAATTGTTATTATAACTATTGTACATTTAAAAATAGATGTGGGAAAACATCTGACCAAAACCCAGTATGTGCAGGTTTGTATAAGCCCCCAGGAGAAATCTTATAAATCTTGTTGGTTTTCAGTGATCATTAGCAAGATACTCCTTTTCATACTCTTACGGTGCTGTCTTCCAAAGTGGAGAATTTAAAAATGAGAGGTGAACAATTATTCAGAGCCCAAGTGCTGATCTAGATATCAAGTTATTGTTTATGCATCTTATTTCAAGGAAAAGTTTAAGAAATGCATCGGTTTACCAAAGATAAATGACTCTTTACGATATCGTGTTGACCTTTGCTATAACCATCCATGAACTTTAATTTAGAGAAGTTCAAAATTCTCTGAACGTCTACATGAATCAGATTTTTGGCCTCAAATTTGCAATATTCACTGAATAAAAGATAATGCAGAAATGTTACTAAAGTTGACACTGAATTTCGGGTTTAATCAATTAGGCCAGGTGAACAAAGTCCAGGGCTCAAGATCAGAGTACTTATCACCACTTAACATTGAGATTTCATATCTCTTCGTTAAATAAACACAACCCACTTTGTATCTGAACTAGTTTATATATGAGGCAACAATTTGATTTAATCCCAGCCTCCCCCCAAATAATTTTTCTTTATGCATTTTTAAATCAGTGAAAGCAGTTTGGGGGTTTATTTGTAGATAGATATACTCATATTGTGGAATAAAGAAGTACATGTGCATGTATATGATTATATAATTCAAACAATCAAAATACCTGCATGTGCATAATGTCATGACATGAAAGCCTTTATCTGGTTGGTTGTCTGGGACATTCTCTGGCAATATTAAATGGCTCTGCATTTGATATCCAAATATCTATCTACAGTAGCCACACTTTTTCGTTTTCACTTGGGTAGCCTTATAGACAGCTAGGTTTGCCTGGTTTGAAGTGTAAATCTGATTTCCTCACGGTTGTCTTCCATTTTCTTTTTTTCAGTTTGTGACCCTAGAGACCTGTATTACTGCCTTTGTGGACGAGTTCAAGGATGACTACCCTATTCTAAACAAACGGAGGTTCTTTGTGGTTCTAGGGACATGCATCGGCATGTTGCTGATAGGGCTCCCTCTAACAATGGAGGTACACCCAACTGTCAAAGTCTTCGGAGATTTAACCTCTTTTTTCTACTGTTATAAGTTTATGAACGAATATATATATATAGGCCTATCATGACTGAAAAGACCTTCGATGATCAGATTCTAGGTTTGATTTTTGATTGTATTATTGGAGTCATAAACTATCTTTCAATAAGTTTAATAGGAATGAACTTTACAATCAATGCCCTTCTAGGATTATAAAAAATACTGCAAAAATTAACTAGGGACCATTTGCTTTAAAATAAACAAGACAAACACCATAAAACAGTGATATACTTAATATTGGTTAAAAAGAGAAAAATTACCCTTTTCAAGCATTTTCCCCTTCAGTGTTCTGTAGCAAAGGAGGATCACAAAAATGCATTTTACAAATGTTCTGACAGTGAAAAGAAAGGTTCTAAGCAAAGTTGTGGTATCAATTATTTTTCTGTTGCCTTTCTTGAAGGGAGGAGTGTATGTCTTTGAGCTTTTCAATTGGTATTCGGCAGGCTTCACACCAATGCTTATTGTGCTCTTTGAGGTCCTCGCTATGTTCATCTACGGTAAGTGCACTGGTTTCCTCCCTGTGTTTCAACCCTACTACAGTGGATTTTGGAACATACAGGAACATAATACATTATACATTTAAAGGTGTCCAAACAAAACAGGGTTGGGTGATAGGGACGTTGCAACATATAGGGGTAGCGGAATAGTGTTTGAACAGCGGGGTGTTAGGACATAAGGGTGCACTGTTGAAACGTAGGTAAACATTAAGAGTCATGTGAGACGGATGATCAACATTCCTATTTTCTGACACATTTATGTTCCAGCATACTTACATTTTCCATTGCCTCTACGTTGCTACACTACTGTGTTCCCACACCCCTGTATACTGACACCTGTATCTTTCAACACTCCAATATGGGAATGTCAAAATTAAGACTACATGTTAGAAGTAAATCCCCTAAATAGTTTAGCAAATATATAAAGGTGAAAAGGGCGTATGAATATTATGGGTATTATATATATCAAGAAGTTTTGTTTCAACTCGGTGAATTCATTCTTGTTCGTACAGCACAAGGATGTGGCCAATTTTTTTTTTTTTTTTTCTTTGGGGGTTGCTATGTGCACTCTGCAGCCCCTCACCCAGCCCTTAGATAAAAAAGGCAATGATTGAAATGAGGATAACAAATGATGAAGTGATTGCTATCTTCTTCTCATGCCTAGGTGGTAAGAGGTTCATGGAGGATATGTCTAACATGTTTGGGGCCGTGCCTATCCCATACTGGTGGTTCTTCAATTGGTTTATTGTAACTCCCATTATCATCACGGTGAGTATACCTCAACTTATATCTGTGCCCTACTCTGTTATAATATAACCACTGCATCAATGCTATGACAAATATTCTCATCGCCAGTGAAGTACGTCCTATGAGTCACTGAAAGGGGAAACGGATATACCTGGATCCCTTTTGTATATCTGTTGAAAAATCCCCCCACCTCAATTTATTGCAACTTACCATTATCGGTAACATTCTTTAGGTGGTATGTTGTGACTACCGCCATTAACATGTAAGTGAGTAACTCAAAGAGGAGACTTACATCTTTATGCTCAGATCTGTTTCAAAGTCTTGTTAGGTATAAGCAAGCACTATACCTCAGTACCATATGACAAAGTTGCTCAGTAACATATATGACAAAGTTGCTCAGTAACATATATGACAAAGTTGTGCAGTACAATGATTTCAGTAGCTCTTATCAATTATTGTGACTCGTTATTGATACACTTTGTAACAAGATTCATGACACAGAGACCTGGATCCGACTGTAGGGTGTCAAATTTTGAGTCCTAGATAATGCATTGTTTCATTGTTAAATTTTTAGAATGAATTATCTTCACTGTAAGTAGACCCCACAATGCATGAATCTGTTGCTGCTAGAGGCAGGAGAGAAAATATTAGGCTTCTAATGGGGCGTTGCAAGAAAGTTGCAATCAATTGCAAATCTCCAAAATCAAGCGCAAGTCTTGCGATTAATTGCAAATTTGCAATTGATCGCAACTCAACGTTCTTGCATCGCCCCATTAGTAAGAGAGAGAGAAAGAGAGGGGGAGAATAAAAGCTAGATCTAGTTAATTTCATTGAATTGTCAAAAACTTAAATCCTAACAAAATCCAAGGAAATTTAGGAGACTATTTGGGCGTTGCAAGAAAGTTGAGTTGCAATCAATTGCAAATATCAGTTGCAAATTTTGCAAATTGCAATCAATCCCAACTTGCAATCAATTGCAACTTTCTTGCAACGCCCCATAAGTTTAAGTTTATTGTACATAGAATTCTTGTGTGGGACTTAATTGCCACCCACCACACTGAAGTGAATAAAGACATTGATCAAACCTCCTTGGCAAAAGTTTCAAATTTTTTCTGTTAATTTTCATTCCCCCAGGTTATCATGATCTTTGGCTTTGTAGACCAGGTCCCAGCATATTATGATGATTACATCTTCCCAGGTTGGGCCCAGGGTATCGGATGGGCTCTGACCATGTCCTCAATCTCTTGTATATTCATATACGCTATCTACATTGTCATCAGGCAAAAAGGCTCACTTATACAGGTAAGATGATGGTGACAATGATAATAAGAGTAGTAATAGTAATGATGATAATAATTATTAGGTGGTCTGTCGTAGACAGATCACCAATTGATTTCGTCAGAATTTTCTTTCTTTCATTATTTCTATTTTTGCGCACTTTTCTGTGTACATGATAACTCAAGATCGGTACGGTCAATTTCTTTCAATTTTAACACAGTCATAGCTAGTCATTGTCATAAGACGTGACAGCAACATTTTCAAGGTCATCAGGTCTTCATGACGTCATCCAGGCGCCATTTTGTGGTTTTTGGGGTACCTTCAAGTTATTGTCATATCTTCATAACGAAAAATCATTTCTCATTCATATTAATCATGATCAAGGTCAATATCCGTCCGGTCAATTTCAGGTCAATAAATGCGCCGCAGGTACGTATGCGCATCAGTATGCGCGCAAAATTTAAAATGCTCAAAATCATTTTTTAATCAAAGTAGAGTACGTTTCAGGCCATTTTCAGCATTTCGCAAAAAACGCGCACACACGAATGTGCGCGCGCGTTTTTGTTCATCATGGCCGAACGCTACATAAATCCTCCTCTTTTTTTTGGCATGATATTCCTCATTTTTTTCTGAACAATTTGATACCATATTTATCTTTTTATGACCATTAATAACGGAATGAGCGTCCGTTCAAGAAACATGTCCGTGCGCGCGAGCTTTTGTAATACATAGCATATATAGGCAAAAACATGCCTTTACAAAATCCATTATAGCTCTTTGGGATGCACGGGGACCCCCAATTTTTTTTTCATATTTGGATAGAGTATGAGTCAGAAATATGATTTCATGTCTCATTTGGCCTATAAGTATATCGTGACATTATCATAATGGCCTTGGAACTCAAAATATGAATTTGCCTATTAATTATGACGTCAGCATATTTATGGAAAATTGATTTTATCTCTGTAAATATTGATCGATTTTCTTCCAAATTTTGATATGTTGTAGCTAAGTCAATTCTCTACAAGATCAGTCTCCACCATTTTGATCATTTTGATGACGTCATCATAGTGAAATTTCAATTAAAGTCGACATGTCAGAATTTTCTTGATATGCGTGTTATGCCTATTGAGGTGTCTTTTTCTGAAATGTTCATTCTACATTTCAGTCTTGTTCGAGCAATATCTCGAATAATTTCGTATGATTTTTTTCCAGGTTCGGATATGTTGTAGCTGAGAAAATTCTCTACATGGAAAGTGACATTTATTTTTAATCAGATGTTAGGATCATGGTGATATTTTAACTACAAAATGTGATTTGAGAATCGCATTTTCCGTTTACGTGTAATGTCTATGTAGATTATTTTGGTATAGTGGTCATAGCACTTGCCTCCCATTCCGGCGACCCATGGTCGATTCCGACCTGCTAGGGTATAGATTTTAATCTATGTTCCAATCACCATAAGACAATTATTTTTTACGCTCGCTAGCCGAATGGAATTAACATCATCTTAAAACATGATTGTGTCCACTCCAACCTGCAACAAAAACTTAAGTTTACGTACCAATTATTATTATTGAAAGAATAGTGTATTTTCCAGCTTGGTTCGAGCTTGCTCGCCATAATGGAATTAACATCGCCTTTATGATTTTGCCCGCCCTGACCTGCAACAATAAACCAAGTTCATGTACTAATCAACATTAAAAGAAAATTGATTTTTGTTTTTACCCTCTCTTGCTACGCTCTTTACAATTAACATCGCCAACAACCCTACAACAAATTACCAGTTAATAATTATGTACCAAACGTTATTCAAAGAATATTTGGTTTGCTCGCTAGCTACGCTCCTCGCCAAAATGGAATTAACATCACCTTAAACATGATTGTGTAAGCCCGACCTGCAACAAAAAACCTGAAAATTATGTACCAATCATCATTAAAAAAATTTACGCCGCTCGCCAAAATAGAAGTAACATCGCTTTTACTATAAATCACGCTTGTGCCCGCCCCAACATGGAACAATGAAACCAAGATTATGTACCATGTTCTCACTAAAAGTAAAAGAGAAGTGATTTTTTTCGCCGCCGAAGTGGAATTATGCTTACATTACTAACAAATTTGCCCGCCACTGACCTGCTACAATATCATTAAAAAGAGAGATGTGGGTTTTTTTTGCCTGCCCGCCAAAATGGGATTGACATTGGCTTAAACATGATTGTACCCACCCCCGACATGCACCAATTCATTGAGGACAATTGAACCAAGTTTAATTGGCAATTATTAAAACAAGAAGCGATTTTGTTTCTTGCTCGCTACGCCGCCGCAAAAATGAAATTAACATCGCTATTAACGTGCCCGCCACCCAACCTGCAACAACCAGTTAATAATTATGTACCAAACGTTATTCAAAGAAGTTTTGGTGTGCTCGCTCGCCAAAATGGAATTAACATCACCTTAGACATGATTGTGTAAGCCCTGACCTGCAACAAAAAACCTGAAATTTATGAACCAATTATCATTACAAATTTTGCTCGCTACGCCGCCAAAATAGAAATAACATCGCTTTAATAATCACGTCCCTGTCATGGAACAATGAAACCAAGTTTATGAACCATGTTCTCAATAAAAGAGAAGTGTTTTTCGCCGTCGCACGCTCACTAGCTAGCTCGTGGAATTATGTGCCCACCACTGACCTGCTACAATATCATTAAAAAGAGAAATGTATATAGGGGGGTTGCCTGCCCGCCAAAATGGGATTGACATTGCCTTAAACACGATTGTGCCCGCCCCGACCTGCAACAATGAAACAAATTTTATATAGCAATTCATTGAGAGAAAGGTGTATTTTCGCTCGCTAGCTAAAATGGGTGTAAAATCACCCTAAACACAATATTGTTCCCGCACCGGTATGGGACAATTGAACCAAGTTTAAGTGGCGATTATTAAAAAGAAGTGATTTTTCTTGCTCACGCTTGCAAAAATGAAATTAACGTCGCTAACAAATGAATGTGCCCACCCGACTTGCAACAATACCAGTTTATATACCAAACATTACTTAAAGATATTTTTTTGCTCGCCGCTCGCCAGAAGTGAAAATTTGCATCGCCTTTTTTGTTTTGTTTCGGTCGCTTGCCCCCCCTGACGGAGTACCCCAGGTACGCCACTGTTTACGTCTCTCCCGTGGACATAGAATTGTTTACTTGTCTATACTTCTCTCTTTCTCTATATTAAATTCTATTTATTGTATTTATGCTGGAATGCATCGTTCTCCATTGCATCTCTCTCTGTCTCCTCTCTCTTGCTCTGTTTCCCTTCTCCTCTCTTATTTTGCCCATCTCCTTCTCTTGCTCTGTCTCTGCATATCTCTCTCTCTACTCTTTTACCCTCTCCCTCTCTCTGCCTCCCTCTACCTCGACATCTTGCCTTGCCTCCCTCTTATTCTCTTGCTCTGTCTCCCTCTGCCTCTGCCCTTCTCTTTTTCTTCTCTCTCACCCTCTACCTCTCCCGCCTCTGGTTCTCGTTCTCCTTCTATTATGTCTTGTAATGTTTCTTAATGTTCTATAGCTGTGCCCATTGCCCTTTGTACTCTTATTTTACCCCTACCAGGTTTCCTGACTGTCCTCTCTCCTTCCAAGTGCATACATTCTGATGCCTCTTTTATCACTCCGTCCAGCTCATGTATTTTTTTTACATGACTATACCCCATCTCACTCTCTCCTTCTCTATATCTATCTACTGCCATATCGCTCTCTCTCTCTCTCTTCATCTCTCCATCTCTCCATATGAGATCATTAAAAAAACGTCCAGACCACCTTATTCGTCTTCAGTGACGAATTCTTATATGATGATGATGATGATGATGATGATGATGATGATGATGATGATGATGATGATGATGATGATGATGATGATGATGATGATGATGATGATGATGATGATGATGATGATGATGATGATGATGATGATGATGATGATGATGATGATGATGATGTCGGTGGTGGTGAAGAAACAGGTTTTACAGGATTACAGCTTGATCTGTAGCAGTCTGTTGATCTAATCTAATCTGACTGACCTGACAAACAAAGTTACTACTTCCCCTTTTACAGATATATAATATTACCCTGGACATTGGATTCAGGCTAGCCCGCACACAATGTATGCACATTCTACACTCCCTTAAAAATACTATGTCCCCTTTGCGGCCAACATCAAATTCTGTAGAGCTTTGCAGGAATTATGAATATGTCATGTATGTCCCATCTGTGAAATTTAAACATTGGCAGTGTCCTAGTATTCAAATTATGCAAGGAAACCCTTTTACCTTCTAGACTTCACTGTCAGACACTATTGAGTGACTGACTGCCATCTTTTTTTTTCTTTGGTAATAACATACATAAAATGGTAAACAGGTAGGCCCGGTGGGGTCACTCAATGTGACTTCCGGACCGCATGAGCGTAATACAAAAATTGCGGGAAAAGGGTTAAATTTTAAGCAATGTCCGCGGACAAAATATTCCGCGAAATATAGAAAATAGGGGCACAGGTCTCCTCGAAATTGATAAATAGGGATCAGGAAAAAGGAAAGGAGAAAACCGGAAAGAAAAATTCTCGGAGCCGAGTCTTGTCCTTGAAATATGGTAAAATAGGGGTAAATTTACGAAAGTGTCCTTACAATCTTATAAATAGGGGTATTCCAAAGTACGATTTTTTCCTTGTTTTGACGTAAAAAAGGGGATAAAATTCACAAAATGTCCTTGAAATTGACCGCAAAAGGGGGTTATTTGCATTTATTATACAGTATTGTCTTTCAAATGCCGTTGGAATTTAAAGACACATAGAAGTCAGCTCTCATGGGGACTTCGACACCGTTCGGTGTTTACCCAATAACAGGTGTTGTCAATCACCAGGGTTAGCCTTCAGTCTTATGACCATTCGACCTTATGTAATGCTTTGCTTTTCCCTCACCCGATCCGGCGGGATCCGAAGCTAGACTCTCCGAGAGATTAGGGGGTAATTCTTGACTGGCCTACGGATTTGCTGTGTGCAGATTTGTACTCCCATTAATGTTATTTCCACCAAGTCTGGTGTCAGCGAATTATGGCCCTCTGCACATGGAAACTGACGATCTACTCACTTTAACCTTTTTATTTTTGTGGCCTGCAAATGGGACATGGTAGAGCATTCCATTTTACAGAAGTCTTGGCAATGAACATGTATCATTCAGTAGTTCATTGAACAATACAATTTCTTGACCCTTTCCTCATTAAATACATTATACCTCATTTTCTCCTTTTCCTTGTTATTCAGCGTGTGAGAGCAGTGGTGCGTTCTTCCGACAAATGGGGACCTGCTCTAGCCGAGAACAGGGCGCTAACTGGTTACAACCCAATGCCAGTCCGGGGTACTGCCAACATAGAGTTGACAAAATTCCATGAAGTTGCATAGAGGTGAGATGGCCCTAATTCCAAGAGACCTTGGCTTACATAGTTTTGTGGGGTTATTGATGCCTTTCTACAAGGTGTAAATATACTTCTAAATGACCTCACATATTGATAAACAAGTTTTTATATATATTTTCTTGAGCTACTTGTTCTTATTATGGGTTTGTTACTACTCACTGCATAATCTTAGTTCCAAGTTATTGATGATTTAACTCTTCCTGCGCAGGATTATTTAAGATTTTATGGAAAATTATGATAAAGAACAAGTCTGAATTTTGTTGATCTTTTACATGTTGTTTAGGACAGTGCCATAATCACATGATGCCGTGATTGATTCTTACCAGAAATTATTTTTGAAAAATCTTATTTTTATAAAAATAACTCAGTCTTAATATATGATTTCAAAGTATTATATATTTGTATGCAAAAGGATTATTTATCATAGCATTAGATATGATGGAGATTTGTACTGCCTTTCATGCCAGCTGTATAAAGTGTTATGTACATGTAATAACCAAAAAAAAAGAAGAAAGAAAAAGGAGAATTATTTTTGCATTTTAACGCTAAATACTTTTAATATGATTGATAGAATGATTTTTCAATCCATTTTATTCAAGATTCACAAATAATTTAATAGCAGGATACCATTATGTTACATGTATATCCTTCCATTGCAGGGAAATTGACTCCTAATGAAACCCAGTATAAAAGGCACTTGGTGTGTATATATATGTAAAGCATACAGAGTGTATTATAAAAATGGAATATTCTTAAATGGGACCAGGTGTTTCCATTGCTATGTGTTTTTTTTTTAAAGTGACTTTATTATGAGATTCAATGTTAAATTTTACATCCTATCTGAGCTTTGGCTCCCATTTGCACAAATATTGCTTTTTTGTAGAAAAAAGAAAAAGAAGAGTACTCCTTGAGATAAGAATTTGTGTTGTATATTTTTTTTTTAATCTGATTTTGTCATATACCAATAATGGAATAATAACCTAAAAACATGTAAACCTCAAAGCCTCTTACTAGGGTTTTTTTTTGGTTATACCCGAGGATCGACTAGTGAAATCTAATTCCCATATTTGCTTATCCTGTTCCTGTAGTCTTAGGGTTCAACTGAAATATTTAAAATAAAGGTGGAAAGAAGAGAGAGGCTGATTGCTTCTAGCAGAAGATGATCCGATATTTGCTCCAGGGACAGTTTCTCCAGGCTTTATTTTGTCAAAGATGTACCTGTAGGATTGAGGCTTGTTCAGATATGGCGAAGTAAAACCTGTAAAATGAATTACAACTGCGCGCAACAAAGGACTCAAGCGTATTCATTGAGCTCTGTGGTGTAAGATTCAGGAATCTGAAGTGTGTTGCACTATACATCATCATGAAAAAGCTGCCTACGTATATTTTGTCCACGTCATATCTGAACGAGCCTTCTGGGTGGAATAGCTACAGGGGGGCATGGGGGATAGGGGACATGTGCCCACCCATCCGGCCCCAACGAAAGGGAGATCGTAGGTGAAAGGAGACAATGAGCACATTTCCTGTGCATCCTTCCCCTAATTAATGGTCTTGTTAATTTAATGTGAAAAAGCACATGCTTATATTGAGAAAGAAATGTTATAATTCACAATATGTTTTAAGAGAAGATGACCTAAATTTAGTATTATATATGTTACATAGAGGGGTAGAGCATTCGTTTATGTTAAGATATTCACTGGAATGTTCCTCGATATGTGGGGCCTGATGATGTCACTTCATATTGAAAGGGTAATGCATGTTCATTAGCAGAGTTTAAAATGATCCCTATTTGTGGATTTTCATTAACATTTTCTACAAAAAATGATCCCTTTATGTGTTTAAACAGGTACGAAATTGGCATGAAATATAACCCTATCTTGGGCTGATCGAGTACCAGTACAAATTCACTAAAAGTACCCAACTTTCGCGAAAGTCATAGGTTCTTTTTTTAAATACACGACCCCATTTCATGAAATTTCGCGAATCAATTTGATTGGCCTATTTGTGACTCTCTTTACAGGGACTGCTGGTATGACCAGCTGTCAACAATTATTTGTTTATACCTGAAGTGGCTATTGTTTGCAGTTGCACAATATACACAAACAAACCAAATATGGTGGAAGTATACCATGACATAGTACATACACGTAATTAAATTCCTTGTGTTTTAGATATTCACTTTAATTTTGTCCTTTTTTATGGAGTTTCCTGATTAAAAATTCTTTGGGCTGGCTACATAAATTGTACTATTCAGGTGGAAACAGTAATTACTTTAATATCGGTATCCTTTTTCTTGTGATGTATCTTACAACATTTTGCATTATGATTTTTTTTTAATGATTTTTTATAAATGCTTATGGTGGACTACATAAATTGTCAAAAAGCAGCTGGAACAGTAATAAATTATCACGCCAGTATTCCTTTCCTTATGTGTCTTACCAAATTTCTATAATACAAATAAATTGTAAACGTTTCCATTCATGTTGGAAATCATTTTATATTTTTGTGAAAATGCCTTTAGAAACATTTTCATGTGTTTGATTTGTCTCACATTGAGATAAGGAAAGGACCGAGATTTTCTATTTTGTGAACATAAATATTTGGCATTAATGAAGTTGATTTGATCCACTAGCTGCCATTCAGTACATATCGTCTGTACAAATCCTGACATGTCTTATCATGAGAACGTTTATATTATTGGAAAGGTTTATGATTTGTTGAGAAATTGCTTGGTGTATTAAGTGTAGAATTCAGTCTGTGGTTTTGGGGGCAATTAACTGGTATAAGAGGTTTAATTTTGGCATACATGTACATTCAAAGGAAGAATTTTCCACTCCTGTTTACCATGTTACTGTGGCAGTGTATTTACCTGTTTCAACTTTTTTTCTTCTTTTTTCATTTTAATTTTAATTTATACATGATTTAATTTGTGCTATATTTGTTATATGCAGCAACATTTACAAGACTTGTACACTCATCAGATAAGTGCTTCCTATATGTTATATTCCTATGAATGCTCTTGAATGTAACAGCATATAGTACTTTATACCCTTCTTGCTTTCATCAGACAAGATGAAAACACTAAATTAAATCTTATGAAAAATAGGTTCTGTATTGTATACTACTACCTCTGCATTGTTTCACAAAATGGTCATAAATAAAAGTTCACCAACCTCCCATACAAATGCATGGTATATATATTATTTACACGCATTTCAATGGGTTGTCAGCGACTTGTACCGACAACGATTTTGTGAAATGCTACCCAGAAGGATAAATGAAAATGTTAGTTTTACAGAAATATTGCAATTTTCACATTTTATGAGCAATGTTCATCAGAATTTGTCTTTCAGTCATGCACATCAGTATGCAACTCTAGGAATTGATATGATGTATCAAGCTAGTAGCAAAATTATTGCAATAGATACACTCTCATGGAAATCAAGATTATTTGAATGTTCCACTTATATGATACAAGCAATAACACTTATATGATACAAGCAATAACACTTATATGATACAAGCAATAACACAGGGGCCAACAACTACCCATTATTAACTGGGGACCAATCACGAGGAATATTTTGCTATGTTTGGGATTTCATGACAGTACGTGTGTGTATATTAATTTTAAACATTTTCAGCTTCAAATATCACTTCAGTAATATTGTGCCAAATCAAGCTCTTATGAGCAACTTATGAGTAGATCAGTTTATGCAGTGATCTATGATAGCATTTTGATCTCATGAAGTTGATTATTTTGGTGTGATTTTAATGTATAAGTAAAGTATAAATATTATCTTTAGGTATTTGGTTCTCTGGTTCTCTGTATGAAGTTGTAACTGTGGTAGGAGTACAAATGATCACTATCAAGTGTGTGCTGAAAATCCTGAAATACAAGTTTAACCAACTAATATGACTCTATTTTCAATTTTCTATCTACCAAGAAACGAAGTCTGTCGAGTGACGTACAAATAACCACGGACATGTAAAGTACCTGGTATACAGATTAAGTATAACAATACATGCAATATTATACCTTTCCTCATTATTATTCAAATGTCACAGTATCTTTTGTTGTGTAACCAGTGGATGTACAGTATCTTTATCAAGAGTAAGATGCAATTGTAGCCTAAGCATTATTAAATGTATGCTCTATTTTCCAGACATATATTTAAAAAGAGTTACTTCAAGCTTGTATAATTTCGTCGCGCGGGTGGCAGAAGGGCGTTAGCTCGAATTTCAGGTAAACAATGATGCGCTAAGCAGAAGGGCGTTAGCACTATATCGCCTCAAACTTTTATAAAACCGACTTATTTCCGAGAAAAAAAATGTGGCTGTGTTCTACTATAACATTTCTATTAGTCTCTTAAGTATTAAACCAATTTTCGGCACGGAAAGTAGTTTAAATATAAAACAAATCTTTAAATGCGAATAATTTGAAGCGTAGATTTCGAGTCGCTCGCGCGCTTACGCCCTTCTCCCACCGCACGACGATTTGTTGATGCACTGAATATGGGTAATGAATGTATGCTTTGCTTATAAGCCAACTGTAGAATTTACTAATTTAACAATCGACAACGCTATCAAATTTATATTTTGAATACTGCTTTCTTCCTTTTTTCACTATCGAATTATTTGTATGGCAATTTTGAATATACATGAATTATAAGAGGCTCATTCAGATTTTGTGGTCAGTGATATATGAGAGTTATACTAGTGAGGTATAGGACGAAAAGAATTCACTAATAAAAGTATGAAAGAGCAGAAAATTAGTATAATAGTGGAATTATTTCCTGCCAGGTACCCATTTACCTCACCTGAGTCATAATAGAGTGTGGCAATGTAGATTAACGACTTACCAAAAGACATTAGTGTTGCACCAGGACTCGAACAGCGAACCATGTGATCCACAGTCCGGTGACGTATCCACTAGACGACGAGAGAGAGAGGAGAGAGAAAATATAAGAGGAAAGACAAGAGAAAAATGAAAAGAGAATGAGAGAGAGGAGAAGGGAGAGAGGAGAAGGGAGAAAAAGAGAAAATAGAAAGGGCAATAGAAAAAGAGAGGATGGCAATGGCAAATTTGTCAGCAAATTTGTCAACAAATTAAACACAATCACTGTATGTCATGTACAGACTTACGCCTGAACATATAATCAATAAAAAGACTAGATACCGATAATGCAGTTTTGCAATGCAACTTTTTAATCAAACAATTCATCTTTCCATTCTCCATACCAAGACAGAGCATGAAGATGTTTATGAAGATG
>CP137680.1:9863433-9988126 GCA_037976565.1 Mesocentrotus franciscanus | reverse complement strand
TTTCATTATTTCTATTTTGCGCACTTTTCTGTGTACATGATAACTCAAGATCGGTACGGTCAATTTCTTTCAATTTTAACACAGTCATAGCTAGTCATTGTCATAAGCGTGACAGCAACATTTTCAAGGTCATCAGGTCTTCATGACGTCATCCAGGCGCCATTTTGTGGTTTTGGGTACCTTCAAGTTATTGTCATATCTTCATAACGAAAAATCATTTCTCATTCATATTAATCATGATCAAGGTCAATATCCGTCCGGTCAATTTCAGGTCAATAAATGCGCCCGTGAGTGTGCGTATGCGCATCAGTATCGCGCAAAAATTTAAAATGCTCAAAATCATTTTTAATCAAAGTAGAGTACGTTTCAGGCCATTTTCAGCATTTCGCAAAAGCCGCGCACACGAATGTCTTGCGCGCGTTGTTCATCATGGCGAACGCATACATAAATCCTCCTTTTTTTTGGCATGATATTCCTCATTTTTTTCTGAACAATTTGATACCATATTTATCTTTTTATGACCATTAATAACGGAATGAGCGTCCGTTCAAGAAACATGTCCGTGCGCGCGAGCTTTTGTAATACATAGCATATATAGGCAAAAACATGCCTTTACAAAATCCATTATAGCTCTTTGGGATGCACGGGGACCCCCAATTTTTTTTTCATATTTGGATAGAGTATGAGTCAGAAATATGATTTCATGTCTCATTTGGCCTATAAGTATATCGTGACATTATCATAATGGCCTTGGAACTCAAAATATGAATTTGCCTATTAATTATGCGTCAGCATATTTATGGAAAATTGATTTTATCTCTGTAAATATTGATCGATTTTCTTCCAAATTTTGATATGTTGTAGCTAAGTCAATTCTCTACAAGATCAGTCTCCACCATTTTGATCATTTTGATGACGTCATCATAGTGAAATTTCAATTAAAGTCGACATGTCAGAATTTTCTTGATATGCGTGTTATGCCTATTGGAGGTGTCTTTTTCTGAAATGTTCATTCTACATTTCAGTCTTGTTCGAGCAATATCTCGAATAATTTCGTATGATTTTTTTCCAGGTTCGGATATGTTGTAGCTGAGAAAATTCTCTACATGGAAAGTGACATTTATTTTTAATCAGATGTTAGGATCATGGTGATATTTTAACTACAAAATGTGATTTGAGAATCGCATTTTCCGCTTACGTGTAATGTCTATGTAGATTATTTTGGTATAGTGGTCATAGCACTTGCCTCCCATTCCGGCGACCCATGGTCGATTCCGACCTGCTAGGGTATAGATTTTAATCTATGTTCCAATCACCATAAGACAATTATTTTTTACGCTCGCTAGCCGAATGGAATTAACATCATCTTAAAACATGATTGTGTCCACTCCAACCTGCAACAAAAAACTTAAGTTTACGTACCAATTATTATTATTGAAAGAATAGTGTATTTTCCAGCTTGGTTCGAGCTTGCTCGCCATAATGGAATTAACATCGCCTTTATGATTTTGCCCGCCCTGACCTGCAACAATAAACCAAGTTCATGTACTAATCAACATTAAAAGAAAATTGATTTTTGTTTTACCCTCTCTTGCTACGCTCTCTTTACAATTAACATCGCCAACAACCCTACAACAAATTACCAGTTAATAATTATGTACCAAACGTTATTCAAAGAATATTTGGTTTGCTCGCTAGCTACGCTCCTCGCCAAAATGGAATTAACATCACCTTAAACATGATTGTGTAAGCCCGACCTGCAACAAAAAACCTGAAAATTATGTACCAATCATCATTAAAAAAATTTACGCCGCTCGCCAAAATAGAAGTAACATCGCTTTTACTATAAATCACGCTTGTGCCCGCCCCAACATGGAACAATGAAACCAAGATTATGTACCATGTTCTCACTAAAAGTAAAAGAGAAGTGATTTTTTTCCTCGCCGAAGTGGAATTATGCTTACATTACTAACAAATTTGCCCGCCACTGACCTGCTACAATATCATTAAAAAGAGAGATGTGGGTTTTTTTTGCCTGCCCGCCAAAATGGGATTGACATTGGCTTAAACATGATTGTACCCACCCCCGACATGCACCAATTCATTGAGGACAATTGAACCAAGTTTAATTGGCAATTATTAAAACAAGAAGCGATTTTGTTTCTTGCTCGCTACGCCGCCGCAAAAATGAAATTAACATCGCTATTAACGTGCCCGCCACCCAACCTGCAACAACCAGTTAATAATTATGTACCAAACGTTATTCAAAGAAGTTTTGGTGTGCTCGCTCGCCAAAATGGAATTAACATCACCTTAGACATGATTGTGTAAGCCCTGACCTGCAACAAAAAACCTGAAATTTATGAACCAATTATCATTACAAATTTTACTGCCGCTACGCCGCCGCCAAAATAGAAATAACATCGCTTTTAATAATCACGTCCCTGTCATGGAACAATGAAACCAAGTTTATGAACCATGTTCTCAATAAAAGAGAAGTGTTTTTCGCCGCTCGCTACGCTCACTAGCTAGCTCGTGGAATTATGTGCCCACCACTGACCTGCTACAATATCATTAAAAAGAGAAATGTATATAGGGGGGTTGCCTGCCCGCCAAAATGGGATTGACATTGCCTTAAACACGATTGTGCCGCCCCGACCTGCAACAATGAAACAAATTTTATATAGCAATTCATTGAGAGAAAGGTGTATTTTCGCTCGCTAGCTAAAATGGGTGTAAAATCACCCTAAACACAATATTGTTCCCGCACCGGTATGGGACAATTGAACCAAGTTTAAGTGGCGATTATTAAAAAGAAGTGATTTTTTTCTTGCGCTACGCCGCTTGCAAAAATGAAATTAACGTCGCTAACAAATGAATGTGCCCACCCGACTTGCAACAATACCAGTTTATATACCAAACATTACTTAAAGATATTTTTTTGCTCGCCGCTCGCCAGAAGTGAAAATTTGCATCGCCTTTTTTGTTTTGTTTCGGTCGCTTGCCCCCCCTGACGGAGTACCCCAGGTACGCCACTGTTTACGTCTCTCCCGTGGACATAGAATTGTTTACTTGTCTATACTTCTCTCTTTCTCTATATTAAATTCTATTTATTGTATTTATGCTGGAATGCATCGTTCTCCATTGCATCTCTCTCTGTCTCCTCTCTCTTGCTCTGTTTCCCTTCTCCTCTCTTATTTTGCCCATCTCCTTCTCTTGCTCTGTCTCTGCATATCTCTCTCTACTCTTTTACCCTCTCCCTCTCTCTGCCTCCCTCTACCTCGACATCTTGCCTTGCCTCCCTCTTATTCTCTTGCTCTGTCTCCCTCTGCCTCTGCCCTTCTCTTTTTCTTCTCTCTCACCCTCTACCTCTCCCGCCTCTGGTTCTCGTTCTCCTTCTATTATGTCTTGTAATGTTTCTTAATGTTCTATAGCTGTGCCCATTGCCCTTTGTACTCTTATTTTACCCCTACCAGGTTTCCTGACTGTCCTCTCTCCTTCCAAGTGCATACATTCTGATGCCTCTTTTATCACTCCGTCCAGCTCATGTATTTTTTTTACATGACTATACCCCATCTCACTCTCTCCTTCTCTATATCTATCTACTGCCATATCGCTCTCTCTCTCTCTCTCTTCATCTCTCCATCTCTCCATATGAGATCATTAAAAAAACGTCCAGACCACCTTATTCGTCTTCAGTGACGAATTCTTATATGATGATGATGATGATGATGATGATGATGATGATGATGATGATGATGATGATGATGATGATGATGATGATGATGATGATGATGATGATGATGATGATGATGATGATGATGATGATGATGATGATGATGATGATGATGATGATGATGATGTCGGTGGTGGTGAAGAAACAGGTTTTACAGGATTACAGCTTGATCTGTAGCAGTCTGTTGATCTAATCTAATCTGACTGACCTGACAAACAAAGTTACTACTTCCCTTTTACAGATATATAATATTACCCTGGACATTGGATTCAGGCTAGCCCGCACACAATGTATGCACATTCTACACTCCCTTAAAAATACTATGTCCCTTTGCGCCAACATCAAATTCTGTAGAGCTTTGCAGGAATTATGAATATGTCATGTATGTCCCATCTGTGAAATTTAAACATTGGCAGTGTCCTAGTATTCAAATTATGCAAGGAAACCCTTTTACCTTCTAGACTTCACTGTCAGACACTATTGAGTGACTGACTGCCATCTTTTTTTCTTTGGTAATAACATACATAAAATGGTAAACAGGTAGGCCCGGTGGGGTCACTCAATGTGACTTCCGGACCGCATGAGCGTAATACAAAAATTGCGGGAAAAGGGTTAAATTTTAAGCAATGTCCGCGGACAAAATATTCCGCGAAATATAGAAAATAGGCGCACAGGTCTCCTCGAAATTGATAAATAGGGATCAGGAAAAAGGAAAGGAGAAAACCGAAAGAAAAATTCTCGGAGCCGAGTCTTGTCCTTGAAATATGGTAAAATAGGGGTAAATTTACGAAAGTGTCCTTACAATCTTATAAATAGGGGTATTCCAAAGTACGATTTTTTCCTTGTTTTGACGTAAAAAAGGGGATAAAATTCACAAAATGTCCTTGAAATTGACCGCAAAAGGGGGTTATTTGCATTTATTATACAGTATTGTCTTTCAAATGCCGTTGGAATTTAAAGACACATAGAAGTCAGCTCTCATGGGGACTTCGACACCGCTCGTGTTTACCCAATAACAGGTGTTGTCAATCACCAGGGTTAGCCTTCAGTCTTATGACCATTCGACCTTATGTAATGCTTTGCTTTTCCTCACCCGATCCGACGGGATCAAGCTAGACTCTCCGAGAGATTAGGGGGTAATTCTTGACTGGCCTACGGATTTGCTGTGTGCAGATTTGTACTCCCATTAATGTTATTTCCACCAAGTCTGGTGTCAGCGAATTATGGCCCTCTGCACATGGAAACTGACGATCTACTCACTTTAACCTTTTTATTTTTGTGGCCTGCAAATGGGACATGGTAGAGCATTCCATTTTACAGAAGTCTTGGCAATGAACATGTATCATTCAGTAGTTCATTGAACAATACAATTTCTTGACCCTTTCCTCATTAAATACATTATACCTCATTTTCTCCTTTTCCTTGTTATTCAGCGTGTGAGAGCAGTGGTGCGTTCTTCCGACAAATGGGGACCTGCTCTAGCCGAGAACAGGGCGCTAACTGGTTACAACCCAATGCCAGTCCGGGGTACTGCCAACATAGAGTTGACAAAATTCCATGAAGTTGCATAGAGGTGAGATGGCCCTAATTCCAAGAGACCTTGGCTTACATAGTTTTGTGGGGTTATTGATGCCTTTCTACAAGGTGTAAATATACTTCTAAATGACCTCACATATTGATAAACAAGTTTTTATATATATTTTCTTGAGCTACTTGTTCTTATTATGGGTTTGTTACTACTCACTGCATAATCTTAGTTCCAAGTTATTGATGATTTAACTCTTCCTGCGCAGGATTATTTAAGATTTTATGGAAAATTATGATAAAGAACAAGTCTGAATTTTGTTGATCTTTTACATGTTGTTTAGGACAGTGCCATAATCACATGATGCCGTGATTGATTCTTACCAGAAATTATTTTTGAAAAATCTTATTTTTATAAAAATAACTCAGTCTTAATATATGATTTCAAAGTATTATATATTTGTATGCAAAAGGATTATTTATCATAGCATTAGATATGATGGAGATTTGTACTGCCTTTCATGCCAGCTGTATAAAGTGTTATGTACATGTAATAACCAAAAAAGAAGAAAGAAAAAGGAGAATTATTTTTTGCATTTTAACGCTAAATACTTTTAATATGATTGATAGAATGATTTTTCAATCCATTTTATTCAAGATTCACAAATAATTTAATAGCAGGATACCATTATGTTACATGTATATCCTTCCATTGCAGGGAAATTGACTCCTAATGAAACCCAGTATAAAAGGCACTTGGTGTGTATATATATGTAAAGCATACAGAGTGTATTATAAAAATGGAATATTCTTAAATGGGACCAGGTGTTTCCATTGCTATGTGTTTTTTTTAAAGTGACTTTATTATGAGATTCAATGTTAAATTTTACATCCTATCTGAGCTTTGGCTCCCATTTGCACAAATATTGCTTTTTGTAGAAAAAGAAAAGAAGAGTACTCCTTGAGATAAGAATTTGTGTTGTATATTTTTTTTTTAATCTGATTTTGTCATATACCAATAATGGAATAATAACCTAAAAACATGTAAACCTCAAAGCCTCTTACTAGGGTTTTTTTTTGGTTATACCCGAGGATCGACTAGTGAAATCTAATTCCCATATTTGCTTATCCTGTTCCTGTAGTCTTAGGGTTCAACTGAAATATTTAAAATAAAGGTGGAAAGAAGAGAGAGGCTGATTGCTTCTAGCAGAAGATGATCCGATATTTGCTCCAGGGACAGTTTCTCCAGGCTTTATTTTGTCAAAGATGTACCTGTAGGATTGAGGCTTGTTCAGATATGGCGAAGTAAAACCTGTAAAATGAATTACAACTGCGCGCAACAAAGGACTCAAGCGTATTCATTGAGCTCTGTGGTGTAAGATTCAGGAATCTGAAGTGTGTTGCACTATACATCATCATGAAAAAGCTGCCTACGTATATTTTGTCCACGTCATATCTGAACGAGCCTTCTGGGTGGAATAGCTACAGGGGGGCATGGGGGATAGGGGACATGTGCCCACCCATCCGGCCCCAACGAAAGGGAGATCGTAGGTGAAAGGAGACAATGAGCACATTTCCTGTGCATCCTTCCCCTAATTAATGGTCTTGTTAATTTAATGTGAAAAAGCACATGCTTATATTGAGAAAGAAATGTTATAATTCACAATATGTTTTAAGAGAAGATGACCTAAATTTAGTATTATATATGTTACATAGAGGGGTAGAGCATTCGTTTATGTTAAGATATTCACTGGAATGTTCCTCGATATGTGGGGCCTGATGATGTCACTTCATATTGAAAGGGTAATGCATGTTCATTAGCAGAGTTTAAAATGATCCCCTATTTGTGGATTTTCATTAACATTTTCTACAAAAAATGATCCCTTTATGTGTTTAAACAGGTACGAAATTGGCATGAAATATAACCCTATCTTGGGCTGATCGAGTACCAGTACAAATTCACTAAAGTACCCAACTTTCGCGAAAGTCATAGGTTCTTTTTTTAAATACACGACCCCATTTCATGAAATTTCGCGAATCAATTTGATTGGCCTATTTGTGACTCTCTTTACAGGGACTGCTGGTATGACCAGCTGTCAACAATTATTTGTTTATACCTGAAGTGGCTATTGTTTGCAGTTGCACAATATACACAAACAAACCAAATATGGTGGAAGTATACCATGACATAGTACATACACGTAATTAAATTCCTTGTGTTTTAGATATTCACTTTAATTTTGTCCTTTTTTATGGAGTTTCCTGATTAAAAATTCTTTGGGCTGGCTACATAAATTGTACTATTCAGGTGGAAACAGTAATTACTTTAATATCGGTATCCTTTTTCTTGTGATGTATCTTACAACATTTTGCATTATGATTTTTTTTTAATGATTTTTTATAAATGCTTATGGTGGACTACATAAATTGTCAAAAAGCAGCTGGAACAGTAATAAATTATCACGCCAGTATTCCTTTCCTTATGTGTCTTACCAAATTTCTATAATACAAATAAATTGTAAACGTTTCCATTCATGTTGGAAATCATTTTATATTTTTGTGAAAATGCCTTTAGAAACATTTTCATGTGTTTGATTTGTCTCACATTGAGATAAGGAAAGGACCGAGATTTTCTATTTTTGTGAACATAAATATTTGGCATTAATGAAGTTGATTTGATCCACTAGCTGCCATTCAGTACATATCGTCTGTACAAATCCTGACATGTCTTATCATGAGAACGTTTATATTATTGGAAAGGTTTATGATTTGTTGAGAAATTGCTTGGTGTATTAAGTGTAGAATTCAGTCTGTGGTTTTGGGGCAATTAACTGGTATAAGAGGTTTAATTTTGGCATACATGTACATTCAAAGGAAGAATTTTCCACTCCTGTTTACCATGTTACTGTGGCAGTGTATTTACCTGTTTCAACTTTTTTCTTCTTTTTCATTTTAATTTTAATTTATACATGATTTAATTTGTGCTATATTTGTTATATGCAGCAACATTTACAAGACTTGTACACTCATCAGATAAGTGCTTCCTATATGTTATATTCCTATGAATGCTCTTGAATGTAACAGCATATAGTACTTTATACCCTTCTTGCTTTCATCAGACAAGATGAAAACACTAAATTAAATCTTATGAAAAATAGGTTCTGTATTGTATACTACTACCTCTGCATTGTTTCACAAAATGGTCATAAATAAAAGTTCACCAACCTCCCATACAAATGCATGGTATATATATTATTTACACGCATTTCAATGGGTTGTCAGCGACTTGTACCGACAACGATTTTGTGAAATGCTACCCAGAAGGATAAATGAAAATGTTAGTTTTACAGAAATATTGCAATTTTCACATTTTATGAGCAATGTTCATCAGAATTTGTCTTTCAGTCATGCACATCAGTATGCAACTCTAGGAATTGATATGATGTATCAAGCTAGTAGCAAATTTATTGCAATAGATACACTCTCATGGAAATCAAGATTATTTGAATGTTCCACTTATATGATACAAGCAATAACACTTATATGATACAAGCAATAACACTTATATGATACAAGCAATAACACAGGGGCCAACAACTACCCATTATTAACTGGGGACCAATCACGAGGAATATTTTGCTATGTTTGGGATTTCATGACAGTACGTGTGTGTATATTAATTTTAAACATTTTCAGCTTCAAATATCACTTCAGTAATATTGTGCCAAATCAAGCTCTTATGAGCAACTTATGAGTAGATCAGTTTATGCAGTGATCTATGATAGCATTTTGATCTCATGAAGTTGATTATTTTGGTGTGATTTTAATGTATAAGTAAAGTATAAATATTATCTTTAGGTATTTGGTTCTCTGGTTCTCTGTATGAAGTTGTAACTGTGGTAGGAGTACAAATGATCACTATCAAGTGTGTGCTGAAAATCCTGAAATACAAGTTTAACCAACTAATATGACTCTATTTTCAATTTTCTATCTACCAAGAAACGAAGTCTGTCGAGTGACGTACACATAACCACGGACATGTAAAGTACCTGGTATACAGATTAAGTATAACAATACATGCAATATTATACCTTTCCTCATTATTATTCAAATGTCACAGTATCTTTTGTTGTGTAACCAGTGGATGTACAGTATCTTTATCAAGAGTAAGATGCAATTGTAGCCTAAGCATTATTAAATGTATGCTCTATTTTCCAGACATATATTTAAAAAGAGTTACTTCAAGCTTGTATAATTTCGTCGCGCGGGTGGCAGAAGGGCGTTAGCTCGAATTTCAGGTAAACAATGATGCGCTAAGCAGAAGGGCGTTAGCACTATATCGCCTCAAACTTTTATAAAACCGACTTATTTCCGAGAAAAAAAATGTGGCTGTGTTCTACTATAACATTTCTATTAGTCTCTTAAGTATTAAACCAATTTTCGGCACGGAAAGTAGTTTAAATATAAAACAAATCTTTAAATGCGAATAATTTGAAGCGTAGATTTCGAGTCGCTCGCGCGCTTACGCCCTTCTCCCACCCGCACGACGATTTGTTGATGCACTGAATATGGGTAATGAATGTATGCTTTGCTTATAAGCCAACTGTAGAATTTACTAATTTAACAATCGACAACGCTATCAAATTTATATTTTGAATACTGCTTTCTTCCTTTTTTTCACTATCGAATTATTTGTATGGCAATTTTGAATATACATGAATTATAAGAGGCTCATTCAGATTTTGTGGTCAGTGATATATGAGAGTTATACTAGTGAGGTATAGGACGAAAAGAATTCACTAATAAAAGTATGAAAGAGCAGAAAATTAGTATAATAGTGGAATTATTTCCTGCCAGGTACCCATTTACCTCACCTGAGTCATAATAGAGTGTGGCAATGTAGATTAACGACTTACCAAAAGACATTAGTGTTGCACCAGGACTCGAACAGCGAACCATGTGATCCACAGTCCGGTGACGTATCCACTAGACGACGAGAGAGAGAGGGAGAGAGAAAATATAAGAGGAAAGACAAGAGAAAAATGAAAAGAGAATGAGAGAGAGGAGAAGGGAGAGAGGAGAAGGGAGAAAAAGAGAAAATAGAAAGGGCAATAGAAAAAGAGAGGATGGCAATGGCAAATTTGTCAGCAAATTTGTCAACAAATTAAACACAATCACTCGTATGTCATGTACAGACTTACGCCTGAACATATAATCAATAAAAAGACTAGATACCGATAATGCAGTTTTGCAATGCAACTTTTTTAATCAAACAATTCATCTTTCCATTCTCCATACCAAGACAGAGCATGAAGATGTTTATGAAGATGTTTGTCTCCATAAGATTGCTTTACCGGTAATATAGAAGTACCAAATGCTCCGACAGTATTCATTAACTAAATTTATAGCAATAAGAAAAGACAATTCAAAATATCTACCGTACATTACACCAGGGGATTAATATCCATCATTATAAACTAGGCCATTCAATATTACATACATGAAATGAAATCCTCAAAATAAACCAAAAAATGTATGAGGATGCGATAGGGGATTAAATAAATAAAGCAAATTACATGAACACAAAAATTCTTGCTTAGGGTGTGAATTACAAAACATGAACATGTGGATTTCAAACAATTTCATTTACAGAGATTGTGCTTTTGACCAATAAATACTAAATAAACCATGGCATACATGTACATATGGACTATAAAACGAGGATTTTTATCATATTCTGAAAGTAGTTCTGAAGTTGTGTGGCCTCGCTATCCTTTTAAAAGAAACCGTTTTCCAGTCTTTGTTCCATACAGAGTCGTGTCACATTGTAAATAGCAAAATCTTCTTGTAAGCTACACAACACTTCATAAGGTGTGATTTTCTAAAGCCACCTTTTTTGACATTATTTGATGATAAACTTTTAGATTTACATACCTTTCCTAACTGTTAGCTATAGAATAATGGCAAGCTATTAGTATATATCTAGCATAAACATTAATATTGTGCCTCTGTGCATCTGCAATTTCTCCGTTTTTACTTTTCTTCCTAACTACGATGAAATATCACGGTATTGATAAAATTTTTAATCATGTTTTATTAAGGAATATCACAGATCAAAGACAAACATATGTACTTTAATCAATCAACCAACAAACTCAACGAATAAATACATACATGGAATGATGTATTTGCTTTCTAAGCACACAAACAATAAAAGTTAACAGCTATAATGTTGGTATATTTACTTTGTTCTGAAGAAGAAATATATGCATTAAAGGGAAATCCAAGTTTAGTCGCCAAATACTTTAAAAGAAAGCAGAATATTCAGAGAAGCAGAATGGTGAAGGTTTTAACAAAAAAAGGACAAACAAAAAGATTTTTTTTTTAAAGTTCTGTAGTAATCACGTATGGGAATTTCAAAGTGGCTGAATCGTAACGACACTGACAAAATACCGGACAACTCTCCCACTTACCGCTATTCTTTACACACAAAATGACTGAAGTGTGAATTTTTTCAGAATGTCAATATTACTCAGGAGGATACTTCTTTGACTGAGAATTATACTCATTGGGTTAATATTTTGAAATGTTGTAGGCCTAATTGAAATTTCATTTCCTAATATCTTAAATTTCTCCCTTATGCACCCAATAACTTGAAACTTCAAAAATTAGCATGAGATTCTAAGCTTCTAGAGGTATCGATTTGGGCAAAAATATTGTTTGTCGAGAGAAAAAAAAAGGGTACAAAGGAAAGGAAAAGGAAAAATAACACCCTACTTGTTCTCAGAAGATGATGAAACATTTACTGAGGGGGTCAACAAGTCAACGTTCCAAGTTACAATTTTTTTCAGAAGATAATTGACTGAAGTTAATAATGAAAGTACATTCAAGTCCCTCCACTTTTCATTAATAATCCACAACATCTTTATAACATGTTGTATCTTGAGAGCCAGAAGGGTGATAACTCTCTGTGTAATAGAATAAAGCCTTTCTGGCTCTTAAAAGACATTATACAAGAATCACAATTGAAATGCCTGCAGTGTTGTTTTTTTGTTTACAACACTCCGTATTGAAACAAAAACAAAAACAAAACAAAAACAAATTAAGCGATTTTTAAAAGTTTTGTCTCATGTTGAGTATTTGTTATAAACTGCAGTTTAAATGACAAAGCTTTACAGGAGATCCTTTCATTGGCAATGCAGATTTCTCACACATGACTGATCAGTGCATTTTTGTACCTGAAGTTGACTTCATTCCGATTATCAGGATATAATGAGGTACATTTTAATTCAGTTATTTCACCACTCTACCGCTACAATACAAGGCACTTTCATCAAATTTTTATTCATAAAATAATCAACTTATATATATCATTAAAAAAATCTTCTTAAAAAAGAACTGAAACCGCACAGCAGTTATTTCACGTACTTCATCAAAATAAAACTATTTCCAGGAACATTCATCAATTTTTTGTAATACTTCATTGTAATTTTTGTTCTTCAGATAAGCACAACCTTTCACACAAAGTACACAACAAAATCATAGAAAGAAAAAAAATCTAGACACATATCTAGATACAGAAAACACACAACATATAATCAGGAATGCATATAAACCAATGCAAATGCAAATCATTAAAAATATATAGCTATATTTCCATTCAATGTTCAACACTTGTTCATCTACTTTTCAATTTCAGAAGCAGAAATGTTTCACACATTTGACATTGTTACTTTCGTTTAAAAGAAATTATGAATTCAAATATACAGAAGCACAAGTACACATTGAAAAAAGAAAGAAGTTTATTACTGATATGTATAGTTTTCCCAACAAGACCTTTTTTTAACAAAAGACAGAATGGCACATACTGTATTATTCAAGTCCAAAAATGAAGGACTAGGCATGTCTGCACACTATACAACCATTTTATTTTTGCCGCCTTCTACATTTTTACTACTTGCTGCCAAAACTATCAGTATATTCATGAAGCCGGATATTGGTATACTTTTTAATGTACCACAAAGAACCCACATTTATTCTACTTACACGTATACTTAACCACAGTCAAAATTGAAACGTGATGCCCCTTTCCTCACAAGTAAAGCAAGAATGATGAAAAAATAAAAATATCTCCACTCCCGATCTACAGGAATGTTTACCGTTACAGAAAAATTTTAACATACCGGTAAACATGGAGAGAAAAAAATAACCATAGCAAACATGTATATCATGAGCTGTAACAGTTGAAACATTCCAGTTTGTTTGCCACACAGTAATACAGCTTCAGCGTACCGGTATGTACTTGGTAAATATCTGATCACATAACTACATGTACAAGAACATGTAAGTTTCTTTAAATGAAATACCAAATGTTTACAAATATGAAAAAGACAATTTACACATGTAAATGTACATGTATTTATTACAGTATGTTGCAGTTACTTAACAATAAGAAAGCCAATTCTAGTCTACACTTACAGCTAATTAGTATTGTTATTTTCCTTTTTTATCAATTACACTTGTATATAAATTCACAAAAAATGAAAAAAACTACCCCGGTAGGTATATGCACCTGGAAACTACAATTACTATCACCATAACATGTCTTAAAAGCTAATTCATGATATATCTAAAAATGCCCCTCTAAATTGAACAAATACACTGTGAATGTTTTATCAAGTGGGTGAAATCCTCCCTCACTTGCATAAAAACTATTAATTTGGTTATATATAAAAGCATATCAGCCTTCATAATTCTGCAAGGCAGTATCTAATACATCTAAAAATGAACCTAAATGTATTTCAGTTAATGTAGAGTCAACATATGAAAAACAAAAAAGACTAACTTCTGATATATGTACGTCACCATACAAAAAGGATTCTCTGTGTTGAATAGTCTGTGCTTTTATAATATGTAAATAAATATTTGCCTGTACGTTATTCCTCTTGTTATGCATCATGTTCACACGTTTGGGTGGGAAGGGGAGGGATCACATGTTATTTACACAAACTCCATGCTCGGTAGATCTATAACAGGGTGTTAACAAAACAGACATTATCACACATTAAATATTGCTGAAATAAGAGTACTTTGATTATATAAGGCATCCATTTTGTTCTCAATGCTTTTACATGTGATTTATAATGTGCAGGTATGAATATTTTGCCCCTCTTCTTAAAAATTCCTTCAGACTACTGTTTTACAGCTGTGTGCAAGAGTCTAGCATTTGATGTGTTGGGTGGACAGCCCTTTACTACACCACTGCCAACAGTAAGCACCATAAGACACCAATCACATCAAAAGAACTGCTCCAAAACAACTCTAATCCAACCAATAACCCCACAAAATCTTATTATTCCTCATACAGCATATTCCTCAATCCTTCTTTCTCCTTTCCTCTTCCAATTTTCACAAACTATCTGCTTGCAAATATGAGTTGTTTCTGTAACAAATGTTCAACAAACTATCCGAGTCATTAATAACATAACTTCATAGTGATTTTCTATAAACAAATACACTCCAAAATGTGCTCAACTATCAAAAGTGTACTGCATATAAATGTCCCACACTTAAAGAAATGTATATAAATAAAGAATAAAGGAGAAGTGTTTTTTTTTTCAAAAATCTTGATGCATACAGGTCGTGTACATCGCGTTACATTCCTGTGTCCAATAGCCTGTGTAACTTTTAAAAAAAAGAGGACTATCGTATTGATATTTCAAAAAAAACTTTTGTATACCGGTAGTCGAAAATGTACCCCTACAATCTTTTTAGTTATTTTCAGTCTAGTACATAATAAATAATCAACAATGGCAGATGTTGAAAAATAAATTAAAATGATGAAATAGACAATAATTCCAGAGGGAAATCAAAGCAGCATCAATTTCCTTACGGCAGGCATATCCCTACAATAACCAGGCAGCTACATTTTCACCAGTATATTTTTTTTTCATTTTTGTTGACTGATTCCATGTCAACTTTGTACACAAAGTACATATCTATCATCTAAGTAAATAGCAGTATCCTACAAGGAAAAAAAGAAGTAAGACTGGACAAATGTGTTAGTCTAATGGTCAACTCTCCATTCTCCAAACACATCTTGCTTAGAGACAGAGCTGTGTCTTTTTGATGATGACCTTAGGGGCCAGTCCCAGTCGTAATGAAATGGATCTGATTTATAGACTTATTGGCACGAATTCACAAAGGAGGTTTAGATTTAACCCATGGTTTAAACCCTCATTTACATAACCCATGGTTTAAAATAGGCGCAAAATAAGCGCGAGACAAGTCAGAAGTCCAATATTAGATGCGCGCAAGGCAAGGTACGCTTGTTTTGCGCAAATTTTTAAACCTTGGGTTATGTAAATGAGGGTTTAAACCATGGGTTAAATCTAAACCTCCTTTGTGAATTCGGGCCATAGACAGTAAGATTTGAACTGATACATACACACACACACATGCAAACCCTCACATACACTCATGTACATACTTTCTGAGGCTATGAAAAGATGTGAACCAATGTATGACTAGATGACTATCAAATATGACAATGAACAGTTTTTTTTTTAAACAGAGGAAAGGAAAATGCTACATACATGTATTTCTTTAAAAAGAAGAAGAAAGAATGAAATACAGAAGAGGTCAGATACTAATGCCTTTTTTTATTTAAATGTCAATAGCATTTTTTACTCATGACGCACACATGACTCTATTTTATAGAAACTTACTTTACAACATGTATCTTGTTAAGTCATAAACAAATTCTTTTTTGGTCCATTTGATCTGAAGAGGTCTAAAATTCCTAGTACAGGTACAGGACCTCTTACACATTCAATTGTGATGGGTTCTCTTGCTCAAGTTGCTCTTTCCAGGTATTGATAGTAATGTTGAGTGTCAAACATCCAGGCTGGATGTTAGGCTTTATTACCATCAAAGATGCACAGCTTGCGCAAACAACGGACAAGAATGACATTTTTACGTGTAGACCGTCGCATTCACATTTAAATTCACAATCAGCACCAGCTTTCAACAACTGGAGATGGTCATTGTCTATTTCCAGTAGGCATCCATGGATGCAGATCAAGCAACACAGTACCCTATATTGGAAAGTGTGCTAAACAAAAACATGTACATCACAGTCCCATATATTGGAAACTGTGCTTAACAAAAACATGTACATCATAGTCCCATGGGTTGGTATCTGTGCTGGACAGCCATCAACTAGTTTTAACCTTGTCTTGCTTATTGCTCTTTCGTAGGAGGCGTAACCGAGACTTCTTTTTAGACCCCTCTGATGGATCGCCCTCGCTTGACGAAACATTTTCTTCATCTTTTGATGACATCAATCCCATCTTTTTCAGCTGATCTAGATTTTGAAATGTAAAAAAAAAAGACAGAAAAAGACAGAAATGAATGTTTGAATTCATCATTATGAGCAGAAAAGTGATTTGACTTACGATGGAAATTAACCTGTTGCAGCCAATTCTATTAGAACTATACCTGGACTACCACTAAGATCATTAGAAATGTAGGGTAACTACCATACCCTATTATCTGGACTATTATCCATCATAATAGGGTGAATACCCTGAAATGGGCTTTTATCTTAACAGGACTTCCAGTAGCAGTAATTCTAGATGGATGGTTGGTGGTCCCAGGGCTTAATAAGAAGATAATTCTTACCCTTGATTTTCCTTTGCATCATATCAAATGTAAATAATTAAATATTGAATTTTATGTTGTACAGAGCATTTTGTGTATGAAAGCAAGCAATTACTGCACTGTACATGTAAGGCTTCATATATATATATTTATATGGATATACATGTACCAGATTGTAATGATATATGTGAAGGGTATATTGCACAGCTTGTTGCAAGGCCTTTTTTGTGTGGTTTGCCTCAGATTGGTTTGATTCGGAAGAAAATTGCCTTTTATTTTTCACATGTAATAAAATATATTCTAGTTATATAATCATAATATAAGAGAGAGAGAGAGAGGAGGGAGAGAGAGGAGGAAGAGGGAGAGAGAGAGAGAGAGAGAGAGAGAGAATGTGAGATGGAGACCAAGTATTAAACCAAGGTACTAAACCTACTGATCTCAAATTGTAAAACTTGACATCACAAAAATAATTTCAAAAGTTAGCAGGAAATCCATGTATATTGGTTTCAAAACAAATACACCGTTTACAACACTTCTAAATACCCAGTATGTACAGTTAACTACAGTCCGACATCCATGCAACTTTGACACCAAAATTACAATCGCTATTGGAACATGAACCATATCTACCAAATAAAATGTGTGGTGGGGTCATTCCTATGAACTTAATGCTCTGTACTTCATGTCCTTGGTTAAAAATCAAATCATGCAACTCAACTAACACTCTACTAAGCACTGCTACAGAGAATTCTATGTATTGCAAGCAATGTATGGTTGTGATTATTTGTGACATTGAGGAAAAAAACTTGAGACTCATGAGTAGAATAGGACACGTCTTTATATTTTCCTCTACTTGAGATTTGAATGGTGCTGGAACTTGAATGGTTCTCACATACACTTTCTTGAACAACAGTTTGCATATGGTTTTAATATAGCCAACTATGAATTTTTTTTCAAAGTTGAAATGTATCTTCATGACTGGAAAATCAATGATCTGGGGGGCGTTACATGAAACAATTAGTCGGTGGTTTTCACCGACTAATATCGTTTTCACCGACAATTTTGTTGTCACAGACTATTTTCCAGGCCTCTGATTGGTCAAATTTAGTCGGCGCTGACAGTTGGCGGTGGACAAATGTTGATGAAAAGCCCCCCTGTTCAAATATTTTGAAGTGAATAAACAAACTTATAATAGAACAGGTTGGACTGTCATATTAATATCATACCGCAGGTGCTAAAAGGGGTACCGCACACTGTCATTTCATGTAAAATCACCAGGTGGATATGTACTTTTGTTGTCTTCCTCTTTCCTTCCTATAACAATAAAGCTTCCTACTTTTATTGACAACAAACTCAACTCCAATCTAAAGGCAGTATTTCAGGTGACTTCCATAAAACAAAGAGAGGTGAAAAATTATGCCAAGTCAGAATCTCTAGATGTCAGCATTTCTAGAACACTGATAGAGACAATGTAACTAAGTTTTTTTTTATTTCTATATATATTACAAGTGTTAAAACTTTTTTTCTTTCTTTCTTTCTTTCTTTCTTTCAAGGGAACTCTCTATGAATTTCTGTAGAATAAATTGTATTTCCTAAAGGATCATACTTTCATTATGCTTGAGCTCACCCATTCTCTACATCCATGATTAGGATGTTATTCTTGCTCTTCTACATGTATATATACACTGTACATGTTGAAAAAGAAATTATCATATGCTGTTAAAAGGGTATTTATGGTAGTATAGATTTTTGGTATTAGTATCAGGAATAAATCCACAATAAATCCACAACTCTGCAAACAAATCGAAACAAGCACAGCATTCCACACAATTGTTAGCAATGTATGTAACTTAACACAGTTAAAACTATACTGCAGAGTGGTTATTTTTTAGACATGAAACAGCATTTTGAGAAGATGGCCTAAAGTTTAGAATATACATCCTGCTAGAAATGTACTTGACCTCTTGGAAGTTCATCATGCAGGTCTACACTTGTACATGAAGCTGGAAGGAAAAGGTCTGTAATAACCAACCTTTCCTATATCTAAAGTAGATAATGTTGAATTTGTTTAATGTTGAAAAAGGGACAATTAGTAGTGTTAGACAAGGATGCAGAGACAAGTATGGACCCATATACATACAGCTTCTATTCTCGTTATATCAAGCGTCTAGGGAAAGCAGGCTGGGGTACTGAACTAAAAAATCATTCTTAGTCATGACTAAAAAAATTGATGGTTTTATCTGACTGTTCTCTTCAAGAGATAAGCGTCATTGCTGCCTCCTACCAACCTCTCCTTTTCTTTGTAATATCGTTGCCGTTGACAACACTGGAAGCGGGTTTTATATCCATAGCCCCTGCCTCCTGAACGAGCGACTGGTGGGACCCAAGGGTGGAGAGGGTGGTATCAGAACGAGAGCCATGCAAAACACGCTGATTTGCATTGGCGGAGGAGAGCGGGGCAGAGGGCAGAGGGTAGGAGGAATCAAAGGAGTTTCTCTGGAGAAGCATCATGGGGTGCGTGCAGGAGCGGTGGGTGCGGTAGGGGTGCGAGAATGACCTGTTTGATCGATTAGGCATGCTATGAGAGAGCGAAGGAGGTGGGTGGTATGAAGAGTTGAGAGGTTTAGAGGTGGAAGCAGCGATGGTGTTAGAGTTAGTGGTGGTGGTGGTGGTAGTGATAGGGCGAGGAGAGGTGACCATGCCTTGTGACTGGGATGTTGGAAAGGATGATGATGGAGTATGTGATGACATTGCTCCCTGCTGGCTGGAATGCTGGCTGCCAAATGATGCGTTGCTAGCATTGCTAGGCAACGAACCGGAGGACTCCTGGGAGGACATCCTCTCAAAGGTGCTGCAAACAAAGAAAGAGGACATAGAGAGGTAAATAGATATTAGAGAAATTGTCCAACCTTCATAATCATGATGTAAAGTGTATCTTTATCAGTATCGTTGTCCTGGAATCCCAGGACCATGGGTAGGAGGAAAACTTTTGATTACATTTCATTTAGCATTAGGGCTCAGCTAAGGCATCAACCTACTGAGAATGATAACATGTCCCACTACATTACTTGTCTGTAGTCACTGGTATATTGGATAGGCATCTTATCTAAATTAGAATCAAAATGGAATTCTAGTATTTCATATCCCTATATCTATGTACATTTATCTATATTCAGATTGTGGCATTGACGTAAATAAAAAGTTGAAGGATGTCTGGAAAGAAAGGTATATAAGGTCTCATATATGAAATACCTTTACCATCAATGTGGTGACTTTTAATACCGCTAATATAAAAAGATCCTTTACTGACAGATAGACTGATGATTCCATTGTCAGAATACTACATTTACTGTCCCGAAAAAAATTTGTTTAATGTCCCCAAAAGAACTAAACAGACATATATTCACCTATCTCCTCCTAAGATGTACTTGGATCCATTGCTGCCGGATGCACTGCCGTTCCCGTTGACACTTGATCCCGCTCCTGATGCAGCACTGCTACCAGCTCCAAACTGCTGCTGCTGCTGCACTATCTGTGCTTGCTGGTGCTGTGGAGGCTGCTGGTAGTGCGTCCGGTGAATGACCTGTGAGCCCGACATGGACCCTAGACTCTGCTGACTCCCGGAGCGTTGCTGGTGAGCCATGCGGCGGAACTCTTGGCTGGTGTTGCGTGGTATAGGCAAGGCTAAAAGGGAGGAGTAGGTGGAAGAGGAGCAGGAGGGACCACGGATCGGATAGGTGGTGTTAAAAAGGATCCAGTTTAATAGGAAACAAGCAATTACAAATAGTTGGCATTTAGGGATAGTTTGTGCAAACTGCTACAAATGAACATTTATCTGAACCTTAAGCACTAAACAAATTAACAAGACTACTTCATAATGACAATGGCTTTTGCTAGCATATTTGGGGGTATAACATTGGCAGCTATTGGCTGATGTTTCATTAAACTGCACATGCATGAAGACACAATCGGCTCTACTGAATTCTACATTATTTTCCATCAGATCATGTATTGCTGAATAGTTCATCAATGCGTTGAGAAAATTTCAGACAGATAAGTCTACCCTAAATACAAAGCTGCATACACGGTAGGTGATCTACAAACATGAGAAGGACTTGAGGATTCTCCAGAGGCCTCTTGCAAAGGTTTCATCCTACCTTGTTTCATGGCCCCAAACGATGACTGCTGTTGTGGTATGGGTGGCATGTTCTCTTCAACTTCATCTAGACCCATTGGAGGATTGCACTCCATGTGAGCCATGCTACCAATCACAGATCCAGAATTGGGTAGGGAACCTGCCACAGAAGAGGTAACGTAAGGACAGAGATGGTTACATACGACATAGAGAGAAAGGAAAGTCAATTGAATGAAATTCAATGAGATGGAAGTTAGGTCCACGTAACATAGTAATTCAGTCATGCTTTCTCTCTAGTTGCTGGAAAATCCACAAGATTGGAAAACCTTTGGTCCAATGCTCATTGCTTCTTGTAAACTTCCTAGCTAACCCCAGTAAAGTCCACTGGCTCGGAGGTTTTGGTGGCTTGCACCTTCACTCTCGTGGACCTTCAATAGTAATCTAGGAGTCTCCTGATGAAAGTACTTTTTTTTAATGAATGTTTCAACTAGTTAACATTTTAGTAATGTCCCCACAAACTTGTCCATAATGTACATGTAGCCTACAAGTATTACTACACCTGTATTAAAGAGAATAATAAATGCAAGCACCGACTATAACCCTTTCAGTTTAAGAAGCATATTTGTAAAAGAAGAGATAGGATTGCCCAGGAGAGGCAGATACCAGAGCTGCATGAGCAGCAATCATCACCATAAGATGTATATATAGCAATTAAAATGCATACCCGGTACTGTAAATTACCACATGACATAGCATCATAGACAGTACAGAAATTATTTTGGTAGGGGATTATAAGTTAAAAGCATTCACTTCCACAAAGAAAATTAGTAGCACGAGCATCTTAACCTTAAGACTCTTTAATTATTGGTTACAATCTGTATTTAGTGAGCAATACCTGCTTGCTCATAGCAGTGTGATATTTGTGAATATCCTGCATGTGTAAGGTCTTTCTACTAATTTATGAAAGAATAAATGTGCATTATCAAACTATTTAACGTTTACTTTAACTATGTGAAGTTCTTATGCAGGGTATTTTTTTTTTAATGGACTCATTCATCAAAGAAGATATACCAGATAATTGAATTATTACTCATGCCTTCTTCACACATGATACATTAAACTGCCTCAAAACCACCACAGGAAAAATCATTTAACAGACATCTTTATCTGACCAGGGTAATAGTATATCTGTAAAGCGCTTAGAGACATTGTATTAAGCGCTATATAAAGCTGAATATTATTATTTATCTTATAATCTATGCTTACACAACACAAATAAATAAGTGTAGGGGCATTTGTTGCATGCAGCAACGTTTTTATCCTCACTTGCCAATAAATTTCACATGAAATGATTTTTGTTTGCGGTGGCGGTTTTGGAGGTGGTTTACAGCGTGACGTGTGAACTAGGCGAGTGCATGTAAGAAGGGCAGGGTGACATGGTGTGCTTACCAGGAATTTGTGGAGGGCCATCTAATTCAGGACTCTGCCCTCCTATAGGGTCAACAAAACATGCACACAAAAACATAAACACTACAAAATAAAATGAAATCAGGTACAGGCGCAATATAAAATAATAAAATGTCTTCAAATCAGAGCAGGAAAAGGAGAGAGAGTTTTATTGTCTAGTGATTAATATCCAACCAAAATAATAATTCACAAGAAATATAACATTAAAGGATGGCACTTTATTGGATTAAAGAATTAATTTAAATCAAAATCAGTGAAATTAGATATGCAGGTTTCACAAAAAAAAATTATCCAAAAAAGGATTGACAAGATTTTTTAGTCACAAGACAACAAAACATATTTTTTATATTTTACGGCAACAAAATAGTAGCAATCTATTGTATATCCAAATATCCACAATGCATTTGAAGATAAGCTTTGTCATAAGTTGGGCTCTAATGGCATACTCCAGCAAAAATCTTTGCAATCATATTCCCATTCATTCAAATTTTGAATTGATTCTGAGCTTTGAATCATAAATGATAAGCATAGTGTTGATTATCCACATAAATTGTCAATTCTCAAAGTAGAGAGCTTATCCCTTAAAGAGAAGGTTCATTGATTTTAAAAACTAACTTTATTGTCATTATTGCATAGGTGACACTTTGATTGGACAAGGTTATCGAAATTCAATGCTTGGAAATATTCGCAGTAATGATTATTATCAATTACAAAACGCTTAAAAACAGCCCCGGCATAGCACCTGAAAAGCTCTCTGATCGCTGCTGAGATGTGTGACGTCACATGTTGAACATGATTTGCACAAGCAGACGATGACCCATGACATCTCACACATTTTCAGTGCCTGGTTTGTCATCTTTTCTTCAGTTATTTCTCATACTTCACTACCGTCAGGCTAAATGTTTAATCTATTGCTTCACTCTAAACCCCGCGCATGGTATTATTTTTATGAAAAATGCAGCGATAAAAAATTAAGGAATCCGTCACTTGTAAACAAAATAAGACGCCATTGTATTTTCAGCTGCTACACCGCGGTATGTTCGGCGTTTCAAGAGGAACAAATGCCGTCATGCTATCATTCCGGGGGTCTTTTAATTTGAAAGTGTGGTTTCTTTGATTGTTCATTAACCCCTATCCTGCGTATTTACAAACAAAATAATTTAGTTAGCAGAATCGGTTTCATATCCTTTTTTGAATGGTGTAAAATTCCATCACATTTATATACACTAAACTCATTATAATTTGTGAAATAACAGCATTGCAATTGTGTTCATTCTTTATGGGATGTCGTCTGCTTGGGCAGGATTGGTTCATATTGTGACGGCATTATAACATCGTTATTCTTCTGGCAAATCTCTCGCATATCCCGATGCTATGGAGGTGGTTTTATTTGTATTTTTATAAATTACCCGATATGTAGTTGACCTAAAACTTGTACGATGGCCATCTGTTAGCTTACCAGTTTCTAGTAATACGTTATTTGCCATTTTGTGATTTTCTTTGAACCCGCACTTTAAAGATAAAGACCAGTTCTGGTCATGCGATTGCATTGTGAAAGAAACGTTGTGGAATCGATCAGAAAAGGTTGATCATCTAGCATATAAGTATTTGTGTGTACTGCAAGGTTCTGGAATCATCAAAATGATAAGAAATTTGGCCCAGTCTTGGTAAAGTTACAAGCACTGTACACAGAGAGATGTATATGGGACTACGCGACCACGTGCGCGATATCTATTTGGTCCCAATAGATATAATAATTTACCAAATATATCAATTAGTAGGCGGTTTCCCGGCAAAATTTGTATCATCACGTATTAGTCAAAACATATTCTTTCACATGATTGGTAATGAGAGCTTCCATTTCATTTTTTGAGAGAGGGGCGTTTCCAAAACTGGTCTTTACCTTTAAGTAAAAATGATAGTAAAATAATGTAAGTCTGCAATACATTTATTGCAATGATAATTTAAGAGAAATGTGCACACACAAAAAAAAAATCATTATTTTTTGCATTACTGAAGTAAAACTACATGTGTGTATAACTTTCATGCAATGCTTATCAAGGGAAACCAATACATTTGCCTGTTTGATGTTAAACAAAATCATACATTTACATGTGGATGCCATTTTACTAGGATAAAAACCACAAACAATTTTTTTCTTCTTCACATTGCAAGTGCTACAGTGATAATATTAATCATGCACTATGCAACCAAGAATACATCATCAATACTGCATTCTAATTGAAAGCTCTCAGAATTACATGATTTTTGTTCTTTCTACAACTTCTAAAGTGACATATACACTATACTATCTGAAAAAGACAACGATAAACCAAGGGACCCAGAATCTATAACTTACTGAAACAGTATAAGGAATATAATTCTATTTCTAAAATGTTAGTGTACCAGTTGCACTATACCATATAGATATAGCACAAACCTATTAAAGTCCTGTTTATGATGACCCAGAATATCTCACCAAATCTAACTAAAAAGTGTAAGGAATAATTATTGATGCTCTTTGTTTAAAATGTTACTGTGCCATATATACTATACTATCAACACTGTAAATATAGTTCAAACATAAATCATGTTGAATAAGACCCAAATATATATCACCAATACCGACAGAAAAGTCTATAGTATTAAAATTTGGACTCCTTTTACCTGAAGTGTTATAGTGACATTTACATTAGACTACCAGCTTCTAAATAAAGCAGAGCAATCAATCTGACATTATACGAGTAAGACCCAGAATAATAAGTATTAACCACAAAGCCTTTGTCTGGATGTCCTTTGTCTGGATGTTCTTTATCTGAAGTTCTACTATGTCTCTGTCTAAAGCTTGATGAGAATGTTTGTACTCAGTTGACAAATCATAATTTGGTTGATAAGAGTAAAGAGTTGGGATGGGGGAGGCTTGATGGGGGGTCAACATACCTATGAGGTCAGCCCCATTGCCAATGCCTCCCATAGAGGCCATGAGTATCTGGAATCCAGGGTTGTTCATGATGGCAAATTGGCAAACCGACTCGATCTGATTCCAGCGATGAGTCCGCTCCTTGAGTTCCGCCGTCACTTCATGGAGAGCCGACCTAAAAACATGTACAGGAGCATGTTATCAAATGTGTTACTCACTATTCTTACAGTCTACTATAACTCTCCAAAATAACTGCTTTTTGGTACATTCACTGTACACAGTGTGATTCAATAAAAGCAACGAACAAGTATTATATCAAAAGTTTTTGGTGTCTTTGTAATTCAATTCAATTTAATTTTTGTTGGTATCATAACAAAAAATCAGCAAGTACAAATTACAAATGGTACAGAATACATATTAGGCCAGGGCCCTCTTGCATAAAAAGTTGCGTTTAAATGCAACTTAAGTTTCAACCAATCAGGATCGCGTATTTGGGACTTGCGTTTAATTTTTTGAGTTGCGATTAAGCGCAACTGTTTATGCAAGAGGGCCCAGGACCCCTAAGAAGCAACTTGTGCTTGTAAACGGCACCCCTCACAAGAGCTTGAGTGCAATATCACAACTTCATATTTTTTTTTCTATTAAAAGAAGTGACATGGACACTTAAATATGACAACTGATGAGGCATTGATCTTTTCCCTCAATCATGACAAAATCAAACTTGTCCAAATTTTAAGGTTGGACATTTCTGAATACTCAGTGGCCACTCTTTCTGCTTACCTAAGGTGGACTTTACAGACTGGTTTTACTCTTGTTTTATTAGTAGTCAGGGAAAACAACCATCAATCAACACAGACCATATCAATATCAAAGGAAACATCTCTCATTATGCACTCACCTTGCCGAGACTATCCTCTGATCGACTGCGTCCAATGATGTCCCGTGAGCTATTCTGAAGGAACCAATTAATGAAGCCCTTTTCTTCCGTAATTTTTCACACTCTTCCTTGGCCCCCTGGAGCTGTTTGGCTGCAGCGACTCGTTTGGAGACGTAGTAGCGGTACTCAATCTCGTATGTGAGCTGTAGCCATTGCTGAAGGGTCATGGGGGCTGACCAATTGATCTCTTCGCTAAGCCTCCGCTCGGCCTCATCCAAAGCACTTCTGACCTAGGTAGAGAATGGGGAAAAAAGGAAGAAAAGGGCATGCTTTTGATAATTCTCAACACAAAACAAATCAAGTGTTGCTAAGGGTAGTCATAGAAAGGCCAATTTGTATTTCATATGTTACAGATGAAAAATAATAATAATAATAATAGTAAATCTAGATTTATAAAGTGCTTAATATGGAATACCTAATTACACTAAGCGCTTTACGGATATATAATTACAGATATCATCAACTAACCTGAACCAATTCTTCTTCAGCAAGTCTGAGTTTGGTGGCTAAATCTGAATTTCCATCTGTGTCATCTCCAATTCTTTCTCTCTCCAGTCTCCTTGCCTCATGCTTTGCTAGTTCTATCTCATCCGTTAGTTGCTTCTCAATAGACTGCTTCTCCCGCACAGCAGACTTGTGTTCCTCTTGTGCGACATTCAATCTGAAGGAAAATAATCAAAACGTTGATTTCTCGTGAAGGTCAAAATAATTTGTGAGCTCATCAGATTCTCTACATTCCCATGTGAAACAATATCACAATAAAATATCACTAGAAAAGGAATTCTTGAAATGCCCTCATGTCTCAAATATGACTAGAAATGTTTTGTAACTTTTGACTGGAACTTTGATGTCACTAGATTTTGTAGTCTTATATACCTACATTTGTCTTCAACACTTTGTTCCATCTGTAATGTATATAAAGCAGAGAGATCAGTTGCGACAATGTCTCAGTAAATGGGATTGACAGTTTGCAAATTATAGATTTACCATTTCCATGCTCTCAAAGAGTGTTGAATAAAGTATTTTGGACTTAGATGGTCTACATCATTCTTCCATAACAAAAAACATTCAAAAAAGAACTTAAGGTCAAAATCTTTTGGAAGTTCATGTTCAACAAAAAGAGAAGAAAAAACAAGAAGAAAAAAGAAGAAGAAAGAAAAAGAGAAGAAAACATGGTGGCCCAGAAGAGGTTAAGACACTGCTTCAGCTTACTTTTCCTGTAGTTCCTTGAGTGAGTCCTCAGCACTGGACAGACTCTCCATCTCCCTCAGAAGCTGCTTGACATGGCTCTGGGAGAAGCGATGCTGGATGAATGCAAACCAGCATCCTCCAAGAGCTACGACCAGAGAGATAACCAGTAACCAGTCCTTGAGGTAGTTATGCATTGCTGTTCAGAAAACCGAAATGTGAAGATGGATGAGAGAGAGAGAGAGAGAGAGAGAGAGAGAGAGAGAGAGAGAGAGAGAGAGAGAGAGAGTGAGAGAGAGAGACAGAGACAGAGAGACAGAGTGAGAGAGAAAGGGGGAGAATGAAAGTCACAATTGCGCACAGAAATTAATACACTTCAAAGTCACAGCAGTTGTGCATTGCTGTTCAGAACACCCACATATGAAGAAAGAAGTGAGATAAATTTTTGATCTAGAAATTTATAAGAATCATGGTTATAAAAGTTAAAGAGAAGGGTGAGTTCTGGGGAGAGGTGAAAAATAATTTATGAGCGTTTTCAATGTTATTATGCAAGTGTGGAAGAACATCAGAGAAAAAATGTTCCCTGAAAAGCATGGCTCTTCGATTTCATATGTTCTAAATATGACAGGTAACAGCTGAAAAATTTCTGTGTACAGTGCTTGTTACTTTTACACAAACTGGGCCAAATTTCTTATCATTTTGATGATTCCAGAACCTTGCAGTACACACCAATACTTATATACTAGATGATCAACCTTTTCTGATCAATTCCACAACGTTTCTTTCACAATGCAATCGCATGACCAGAACTGGTCTTTATCTTTAATGCTCACTGACACTCCCAACAGATGATATAAATGTAATCCAATTTGAATACATGTACATGTAGTCATGAACATATATTACTTTTGATATGTAAATTGTACATGTAATTTGGACAAAAGATCATAAATTAAAAGGGCAATACAGAAGTGGCATATATTATCGCTTTCATTTTCACTACTCCACAATCTACAAGGAGTACATGTATCACACGATCAAAGAGTATAAAAATGATCAAAGGTCAATATAATCAAGAAATAAATATAAATACTATTTAACCTACTTGAAAAGTTGAAAGCCTTCTGCAATGGACCTATGCATTAAATCTATTCTAAAATGTTTAGAAAAACATATCACACAGTATTACAGTTCCAAACATAAAGATAATCATTCCATCATTTAATCAAGACAAAATTTGCCTCAATTTGTTTCAACGTACAGGGTACCTTTTATAATTTACAAGCGTTTGCAATAAAATGTGTATCTTGTTTTAATAGGTGAAATACAGTGTAATCAATTCAATGTTTGCAATAAAATGTGAATCTTGTTAGGTGAAAAAAGGTGTATTCTACTACCGGTAGATATTATCTTTGTTATCTTGCCTTAGATCATACTCGAATATGTGCAACAATAATGTTTGCCTGATCTTTATATTGTAGGGTCAATGGACTATAATACATGTAAAGCTATCTTCTATAAATATTATCATAAAATACTGAACCAGTGATTCAATCGATTTATGACAGGTTCTGAGTGGCTTCCAGCATATTGAGTATTGAGTTTTTTATTTCATTATCATGCTACCCTTTGAACTGACTTCATGTCGTTTTGATCTACAGGATCAACGGTTTGAATGCGAATTTGAAATACTGAAACAATGACTATTTCGATTCAGAACTTAATAGAAGTGGAAAGGAGTGGCTTCAACATATGCAACAATGCCTGATATTTACAATGTATTTTGTCATTTGAATGGACTATGTGGTATACAAAACCTTTTGTTAAATGTGAATGTAAATGCAGCACCAACGACTATTGATTTACGAGTGTCTATGAGTGGCTCCAAGCATAATGAACAATTAAAGTCTGGTATGACTCCTATAAAGTGCCTTCCGTCATGGTATCCAAGTTCAGACAATTCAATATATCTGTTAATCAACTATTAACAGGAGATGTTGTACAAGAGCAATTCACAAAACAGTTTCATTTTCATATTTGCTGTGCTCCATACAATTCAATGGTTGTACTTTGTCACGAGTCACACATTCAACAACCAAAAAATAAAATTGGACCCTGTAGACAGTAGGTTGCCTTGCGATATAGTTTTAAAACACCTATTTCCTTGAAAAGGAAAACAATGTGGACAATTTATAGTTAGACAGATGGCCGTTATAGAGAAGTGGCCACTATGACCGATTTGACTTTTAGCCTTTCTTGGGTAAGAGCTAAAAAGAACCATTGGAACTTTAAATAGATGCATCAGTGAAAGAGAATATTTAATGTTCCAGGAACTGATGGATTTTACAATGTGAATTTATGAAATACAACTGAAATTTCAAACATTCGTGAATTCTACAATGTGGATTCATAAATATTCTGCACGCACATCATGGCCAACTGAAATTTAAAAAAAAATGAATATCAAACACTCATGATTTCTCCAATGTTGAAGTCAGACATATCCTGCACATACCCAACTAAAATACCAAACTTTAATATACCACAAACTCATGAATTCTACCATGTGAATTTATAAGTATTCTAGTAATTCTACCATGTGAATTTATAAATATTCTGCACATGGCCAAATGAAATACCAACTTGAATACATCACAAACTCATGAATTCTACAATGTGAGTTTAAAATATTCTGCATATGCCAAAGCCAAACTGAAATACCAAATTGGAATTTCAACATTCATGAATTCTACAATGTGGATTCATAAATATTCTGCACATACCCAACTTGAATATATCACAAACTAATGAATTCTACAATGTGAATTTATATACACTGTATATCATGCACATACCCCTGAGATGAAATACCAAACATGAATATTACATCTTATGAATTTTACAAAACAGCACAAAACATGTCTGAACCTTGCACAATGGAAACAACAGCTTCACTAAAAAAAAACTAAAAAAAAAAACCAAGGCTGATTATTTTAATATGCATCACACGAAAGGGTATCACTCTGTTGCCATGGGAATACGATTGCATTTTACATCAAGCAAGCCTGTGAAAAACTCTTGTCTCATAAAAAGGTAAGAGCTGAATATAGTGATCACAGGTCTTCAACTAACGCTTTTCTTACTTGTCGGAAATATCTTGTCGGAATATAAAGACAGACAATTTTAAACATGGATATCTATATGCACATGTAGATACATCAAGCCTTTGGTGGATAGAAATCCAGCCAAGGATGAGAAATGTTATGCTACATTTGGAATGACAATAGCTATAATTTCCTTCAGGAAACATAAAAAAGACAAACTGGTATGAATTGATAGTTTGTTCCCACTGCTTAATATATTTTATTGCACAATTCCAAAATCACACCCTATTTTGGCCTTATGAAGATTCATATATTCATTTATTGTTTGTAACTGGCAGAAATTGAATTCTGTAAAGGTGTGGAGCACGTTTTCAGAAAAATAAGCAAAAATAAAATATAAAAAGTTACATTTCCCAGGTGCTTTGGGGGTCTAAAATTAGAAGGGGCTCATTTTCAGTGTATATGTACTTCAAGTATACAAGATTGGGTATAAAGGGGATGGGGGGGGGGGGACATATTATGCTGCCTGGAAGTCTGGAACCACCACTGCCTGTACCCCCACAATAAAACTCCTCTTTATTAATTTGTCCCCCTGCTTAATCATAATGTTTGCTTCACCCTAACCTTGATATATCAGTCCCTGCCTAATGTCCGGCTAGTCGATGCAGACAAGTACAGACAAATGAACTTTGACATTACGAGGGGGAAGTGTTCAAGACTGGGCTTTATATTCCAGGATAAATGGATCTGACAGGTATCCACAATGAGATAATGCCTTCTATGCAGTGCTGTAATTAGTATATATACACACACATGTACGTATAGTCTCCTAATCCTGAACGTCACACATACACTCATTTTAAGTTGATACATACACATGTAGGTATAGATATTTTTTCTTTTACCCTGCAAATACCTGTAGAAAGACAGTTAAACAAATGCAGAAAGCATATCTTTGTGTGCCATTTAAACAATTAAAAAATTAATTCTTGACATTTTAATATTGTTCTTTACTTATGGCCATGAAAACATGCCTACATATTACAATAAGAAAAACACAATAGAACAAATTTAGATCTTCCACCTAAAAATACATGGAAACAGAAAGAGTTTATCAAGTATATTCAAATAACTTGTCTGGATATGAAGTACAGTAAAGTTAATTATGTTTATCAAAGCAGGCATATTTCTCTTTCAGTGTACTAGAGTGTACCAAAAATAATGCTTGCAACTTGAAATGTGCCCCCCCCCCCCATCCCCACAATGCAACCTAGACTTAAATATAGCTATAACCATGTAAATCATTACAAGCCTGTTAAATAGTACCCTATCAATTGTATACATGTGTATGTAGCTGTAACATTTATTTCCAAGAGGTTTGCATACATGGCTAGGCCATCAGGGTCAATAAACAAAGCACAGACAGTTTATTATGGTTCTTGTCTCAGAGAGATGTGATATTTAATTAGGCACCTGATGTTCAAATAGCATGCGCAGGCCCTTTAATCAAATATACCATACTATGAACTCAACAACAACAATTTAATTTGATTGCACGAAGACATATAGCCAAAGGAAGAAAACCAATACATTAGCTCCATGACCAGTGGGGGCGCAGATGCATGCACCCCAAATCTTTTTTGGTTGTCAGAGAATGTTAAAACTGGGCCCCCACCCTTGAGAACCCTGGATCTTCCACTGACAATCATTATTATTAAATGCCATTGGTGTGGTTTCAGCTTACAAGTCTATCAAAAAACCTATGGGTAGGGTGGGGGCACAGAAAGGAAAAAAATACCTCTGCATTTCATATCTAATACACAGAAAAATGTCACAAGCATGAACAACTTTAAGATTCCATCAGTTTGTAATGTCTGAAAGCTTTTAGGTGTAAAAGAGGGTGACAGTTGCCTACTCACAATGCCAATTTTCCATAAAATGAGAGCAGTTAAAAACAGTCTGTTCATTTTGGCTCTTTGGGGGTTTTCTTTAAACATACTTTGTCTGCATAGCAGTTGTATAGCACGCAAACATTGTTTGCATGCTATACAACTGTTTTTGTTAATGTGTGCATACTTATGTTTGGTAAAGGTTGCTGTCTTACAGCCTGTCCACACACAAAACAATTTATCCCGAAACTCTATAATGAAACGTCGTATAAAGAATCATCGTATAAATTCCAGGGTGTCCACACACAAGAAACGTCATATAAAGAATCATCGTATAAATTCCAGGGTGTCCACACACACAAGAAAGTAATCCCAAATCTACAGCGAAATAGTATAGGTGCGCAGTTTGCTACTGCGGTCATGAAATGGAAGCGGAAATGAGAGGTCAGGTCTCCTTTCGCGCGAGGTCACGTTAAGCCCCGCCCAGTTATACTGTTTTAGTTCGACTAGTTATACTAGTTACATCCACACACAACACATTCCGTGATTAGGCATGATTAGACGTGATTCTTTATTGAGTTCAAGTTCGAAACGATGCCCAAACCCGCGTTTCGTTATACAACGTTTCGTTATACGACGTAAGCGTAAGCGTTAGTAAGCGTCCACACACGAAATTTCATCGTATAACTATCTCGAAATGGTATAACTATCCCGAAACGGTATAACTAATCACCCTAATCACGGAAAGTGTTGTGTGTGGACACGGGGTTAGAGTAAGAAGTAATCATGCATAGGATGAGGAATGCTTTGCAGGTGTTGCGGGGTATGAGCTACAGTGTATAAAGCATCATAGAGATTTGTGGAGTCATTCTAGCTTGTGCCTTCATCACAACAAAGTTCAAATTTGTGTGTATTCTCTGTAAAGTTTGTATAATATTTATTTTGCAAAAGTGAACCTGAAGGCTTTCAAGATTTTTTGCTCATTGATCTTTATCTTAGGTTATTTACCCTTGACCTACTTGTCATAGATAACTGTTATAACAGGTGTACAACTTGTATATACATGTACATGTATTTGGAATGTTAATTTGACAATTGCATCAAATAAATGGTCAGCAAGTAGTCATTAGACAAGGTATACCCAATAATATTTGAAAGTGTAGAAGTGTGTTTAATGTGTTCAGTATGTATGCATGAAGCTCTGGCATAAGGATTGAGAGGGGTGAATGGATTAGGATGAAAGTTGAAGAAATTATAGAAAAAGACTGGTATTTCCTCAGGGGCAGTTGATTTGCACATTCCTTTCCAGGTTTTTTTTGTAAAGGAAACGAAATGAATAGCACAAAAAAAATTATTCGGTATGATTGAGTACTATTTCTGCTTCAGCTTCAATATTATTTCTCTAAATAAAAATTACATTTTTATTACTATTTGTACCAATATTTAGTTACTGGTATTAACTTCAAAAATTTACCTGTAGGTATATTTTTTGTTTTAATTGACTTATCAAGTCTACCTAATTAAAAATCTGAATATCTAATGCTTTTATGCTACACATTGGTAAGATGCATTACAGAAAATATATAAAAGTCCATGTATACCAGCACTTTAGGATTATTTTAAATAACTTTAATAATAACTATACTGTATATATTAATAACTTGTCAAAATCAAACTACCATGAATTAAAGAGACTTGTTGACTTCAAATGAACTCAAAGGACACAGGTCTACTGCCTGTTGGCTTGTACTGAACTTTGTAATAGAATCTAGTATTCAGGAAGTTCTGATAAATTTCAGAGGCAGAATCAGATTGCAGTATTCTGTTTTAAAGCAGAAGTGTTGGCAGACGATAAACTTTGAGGGTTATTCAAAAGATGCTGGTACTGTTTCAACGTAAACATGAGACCTCTAATTATAGTTGATATTGAGTTTTGGTATTAAATGGAATTGCATTTCAGAGAAATCGGCTTTAAGTAATTCTGAGTTGTTTACGATGCATTGTGTATAGTTCGATGTATTTGACTATCAAAATAATAAACAAACCAATGGCAGCTTGCTGACAATCACAGTCACTGTAAATCATAATTCACATTTACAGACAGAAGGAATGACTGATTGCAAATACTTGTGGGTTTCACATTTCTAGATACATGTATATGCTACATGTACTGTTGTAATTCTTGAAGGACTGTCCTCTATGCTGGCTATAAATATATGTGAATTGTGATTCATTCCTTGTCAAAAGTCTGTGTAGGCCTATTGGTGGGTGCATGCAAATAATCCAAACAGAAGATATCTGCACAAATGGGCCGTCTACATACATGTAGATGTAGATGTACTCCAATAAAATGGTTTATTTGATGCAATAAAGAGTTTTATGACAAGAGGTGTTGTGGTCAAGTGGATAAGTCACCAGACTGTGAACCACAGGGTACGGGGTCTTGAATCCCTGTATGTATATCGGCATGATATGTAAGCTATGTCTGTTAAACCTTGCAAAAACTTATTTATATTACATAACGCCTCTAATGCCCCCTATCTTGCCGTATCTTAATTATTGTAGTATTGTTTGGTCAGGAACCAGTTCAATTGATTTCAAATGTATGTATATAAATTACAAAAGAAAGTTGTTTGACTTTGCACTAATTCTCCCACAATCTTGCCCACACCATGTCACTGTTTAAAGAATTAAATACCCTAATGTTTTTTGGACAATATTAAATAAAAATTAGCACATTTAATGTTCGAACACGTTAACAAATTACTACCTTCTATTTTAGACAATTTCTTTTGCAATAGCATGTTAAACATAACATTATCTTGCCATACTGCCATTTAAATTTAACACAATGTAACTCTACAATTTATAAATGTACTAAACTATGGAATGCTCCTCGGAGAGGACTTAAAGCCGTTGGTCCCCTGCTTGCTTACTTACAAGCATACACATGCTTTCTTAGCAGTCCGGTAAAACAAACAAACAAACAAATAAATCTTGTTTTAAAAACATCCACTCAAAAAATGCCTTTCAATCTAAGTTTAACCAAACCTTTATAAATACCTGCTAGCTTCAAACTTCCAGCTTTTCTGTGCAAATGATTTTCATTTCCTTTTGTGTTTGCTTTGTATTCTGTCTTTGTTGTTTTCATTACTATGATTGTAAGGGGAATCGCTGTGTTTTATTGCAATCCACTGGCTTTTTAATGCAATTTCCCAGGCACAATTTTATTACACATTACATTTTTGTATTTTATAAAATTAATAAATTGAATTGAATTGAGAACCAGAATGACAGCCACGCTATTAAAGGCAAAGGTACATGTAATAGTAACTGTCTATATAGATTACACCCATAAAATTGTTTACCGTATTTGATGCAATAAACAGTTTTATGAAAAGAGGTGTTGTGGTCAAGTGGATCAGTCACCAGACTGTGAACCACAGGGTACGGGATTTGAATTCCTGGCACAACACGATATCGTCCTTTTGCAAGACACTAATCTACATTTGCCACACTCCACCCAGGTGAGGTAAACGAGTACCTGGCACAAATTATTTCCTTGAAATGCTAGAGCGCCATAATGCCATCCATGCTAAGGCAAAGGGCAATAATTGTGGAGCGCCAGAAGTGTCAAGTTTGACAGACATGAGCGCGATACAAGAACCCACTGTTATTATCATTATCATCCTTTTGGCTGAGTAAGGCCAAGGTAATTTTGTGTCCTATGCATTGTATATAATAGAATGGAATGATAAACACACAACCATAATGAAATAACGAACACAAGTAGTATGGTAAGAATCATAAGTCTTGATGTTTTTATCTGCTCTGAGCCAGGGAAAAAAATATTTTAAAAATTTGGGGGGCTACTTTTCAAACTTGCTTGCATGAAAATAACACTCTTTAATTTGTTTTGAATTGAACTCTATGCAAATTTTTGAGGGCTCTTTTATGACTTTTGGGGGCTCTTTTTGGCATTTCGGGGGCTCTTTCGCCCCAAGCCCCCATGTATTTTATTCCCTGCTCTGAGCTATATGTATGGTAAGGCTAACATTAATTCATCTGTTTGGAGCCAGAAGGGCGTTACCTCTAACAAAGAGTTAAACACCTTCCTGGCTCTAAACAGAGGATATACTGAAATTGTGATGTAGTCGCTTATGTATGGGACAAAATACCTCCGACTCTCCAAGCTAACATCTTATTTTTCATCAGAAAACCACCTTATCTTCTTCAACATAAGCCATCCATATTGCAAACGTAAATTCAATATGAACTCACTCTGACTTCTGACATTTTCCCTTCTGAGTCATGCTCACAAAGTGTGTTTATGAAGTTGTCAATATGAACACAGTATAAAGTGCAACTAAGGAACATACAACAACTAGATCATCAAAGGGCCAAGCTACAAGTGCTCCTGTAATAAATTGATGGAGTCAAGATCTCAATAGAGGATCATGAATCACATAATGTTTTTTCCAGGAGACATACAAGATGTATCTTCATTAGACCGAACATACCCAACCCGATTAGGAAGTTCCTTGCTACCATTAACCAAGGCATAAACCCAGGTAAGCATTTCTTGCATGGTTGAGAAATTAGCAAGGTTCAGAGCTTATCATAGTCTGAGTGCATCTTCACCATCGAATTAGCCTGCTAATTGACAAATTAAGTTGGATATTTCTGGATCAAGTCCTAGTTTGCTTTGGATAATCAAGCCTGATAATGTCTTGGAATGATATTTGGTAGTCTGCTATTTGCATCTTCTCTGTGAATTAGCTCAAGCTAATTGTCATCGGGCTAATTTTCATGGATGGGTTTTAGCAGATTATTTTGAAAACTTGGGTTGGCTAATGAAAACAGGCCTCAACTCGTGACTTCCAAGAACCATCTTGAGATCTTAATCAGAAATACAGGACCCTCATATGTCAAGGGCAATAGATCATCTCAGCTTAAAGCACATGACTGCATTATCTAAATCCCATATCATTGTTATACTGAAAGACATACTTGCTAGCTTTCCGCAGTTAACAGGAATTTATCCAGCAAAATTGTGGAACATGTGTATTGGATGACAGCACCCATTATGGTAAGAAAAGACGCCATCTTCTTGAAATCATGAAAAGGCAATCGTGCAGAGTAGATTAACCAATCCTCTTACCAATATGAAACTCAGACTATCAGAGCAGCCCTCTTGAAGATGGGTCAATCTAGGGCCCATGGAACCTGGCTTCTTTTTTTTCTCTTTTTTGCCAAGCTGCATTAAAGACAAAATTTCATACCAAAGAGACACAAGACCTGCCTTTGAAAAAATACAATTAAGATCATAACACTTCTCTGATAACAACTGCTGTAAATTTACATGTTATGTCATCTTTGAATAAGACAATTTGACAGGAATGTCAGCTGGTTGGTTTCTCAAAACACTACAAGTGACTGTACCATTACCTCACTATTTATGGTATCAAAACTTCTCTCTTTCATTATTTGCATTTCTCTTTCGCTCCACTTTCCCCCTTTTTCTCCCTTTATTCCTCCCTTTTTCTTTCTTGATACTTGCTTTCTAACTCTCTCTCTCTCCTCCCAAAGCTCTCTTTCTCTCATTCTCTTCACCCTTTCTCTCTCTTTACACCTTTTCATCCCCCTCTCTTTTCCATCTCTTAAATTCCTTGCTCTGTAGTTTTCCCTTGTTTCTCATCCTCCCTCTCCTTCTCTCCACACCTGTCTGCCTGCCTCTCCTCCACCTCCACCCCCCTCTCTCTCTCTGTGTCTCTCTCTCTCTGTCTGTCTGTCTGTCTCTCCCTGTCTCTATCTCTCTCTTTCTCTGTCCATAAGGTGATTATTGCTTTTGTGCCTACGCACTTAGACTCTATAATGAACATAGATGCTACAAGTCCCATTAAGTTAATTGAAACCTTCTCCAGTTTCCCTCGGTGTAAATCCACATAATAAAATGGATCAAAGGCTAAGTATAGCGGAAATTAGTTGTTGTCATAGATGCAAGGAAGGAGGTTGTCCTAAGAAAAATAAATTAACGTAACTAGCCATCTTGGAGCTATAGAACACTGGGTTCAAAGACAATTAGGAGAGGACTCAGAGGAGTGACAAAAAACATCTAATAAAAGGATGAGCGTCAAATCTATATAATGGTAGACTTCTCTTATTTCACCTAATGGAAGATGTTGTGTATTACGTGTAGCCTATCTCCCAGATAGGATGAATATAATAAAAACTGAAAAGACTTGGAAAGAGGAAAGCTGAGATTTCAGAATCAAGGTTAAAAAAAGAAGAAGATACAAGCAAGGGTCATGCAGTAGACAGAACAGGGGAAAGAGTTACAAAGAGAGAGAGAGAGGGGAGGGAGAGAGAGAGAGAGAGAGAGAGAGAGAGAGAGCGGGAGGAGGTGGACAATGCAGGAGTATAATAGGCACTTGATGACATTATGCTTGGCATGTGTGACAAGATAACATATAGTTTGTCGCAAAATATCCTCTATCTAGATACAGGTACAGAATAGTAGAAATGATGAGTTTGAGATTATAAATAGCCATATTTCACAGTCCCCTCTCCCAAACAGAACACCACAAGCACAATTAATATTACATCAGAAACACTCACACTTGAAGTTGATGCATGCTCTCCTCATAATTAAATCAAACACTTGTCTGCAAATTGCGTGCATCTCCTCGTCACGTACACCCCGTATAATATTCATGAAATTCTTGTCAGGCCATTGTATTATTCCATTCTCTCACTACACTGCAATTCATGAAAAGAGACTTCAAATGTAATTGTCATCACAGTTTTGAGCCAGCCAAAAGCGGGAGAAGAATTGCATCAAGACAATGTTATTAAAAATACAGTTCGACTCACTGAAGGCACTGAAGAGCAACATGCTGTCAACTGATCATTGTATACTGACGAAGGTTGACACTTAGTTCTATATTTCCATTTTATTCTCACTCCGATACTCTCACTCTTTAACTATTAACTGAATACTGAATTCTTGTATTCTAATAGGCTTAATTACAAGAGCCATCAGAATTCCACAGGCAATGAGTAGAATGAATCATATTTTGATCATGCCCATCATTTATATAAAAATATGTTGATAATTGATTTGTAGAGCAATGAAGCATCAAAAATCGCGGTTCTGATAAACAACAGTTCATACTCCTATAGCTTGTCTGTGTTCAGTCAGATATTGCAAGCAAATTCAAAGCACTGGTAGCTACAAAGGTCAAAGTGACCAAGCCTACAGACTATCCATTCCAGCAATGAGAAGGCTGTACATGTAATTTCCTGTCTGAAGATTCCAGAGACATGTACATATAAACAAGTCTGTAAAAAGCTCATTCCAATAAAAGTTGACCACTGAATTTCAACTTGCAGATTAGGGCTACAGTTAAATGAAAACTTCTGAATATGGAATTACATTTCTAGGGGGTTATGAATGGCTCATGGTCATTCAAGATTGTATATCATGAAGTACATGTAGATGAGTTACATGTGTGAGGACCAACAAAACAAATTCTGTTTAAACCAATAAGGTACACTCAGATTTTCTCACAACAGACCAATTGTGTTGTGCATGGTAGTTGGGACTATGAGCTTTAAGTGCCTTACATGTGTATTTGCTCATCACTTAGCTTTTGTCAAAGTTCTACCAAAATGATTTATCAGATCTGTCACTTGTTTGTAGTCTTAAACATATGATTCTGGGACAATATATCTTCATTTGTAGTTACAGTACTTGAATTCAACATAAAATTTTAATTTAGAATCTTCATATTTTACACAATACCGGTAAGAGAGAGCAAGGCAGTCTCTTACGTAATTGTCATATTGACGGTTGTGAGCCATTATTAAACTCATTTAATGTGTAACATAGAATTGACACCCTTCTGGCAATAGTACAAGTTTGCCGAAATCCAATTGAAACAGATGTTTAAGGCACGCATTTCAATAGGATGTACCGGTAGGTGACCTGGTGCTTGTGATGGTTTTGTGAACCAATGCTACGAAAGATGGACGACAAGAGCTACTCCTATCAAGTGGCTGTACAGAACATGAGAGTACAGTCATAAACCTTGTGAATTTTTTCTGTCCTCTACACCTGGGAGGTTCAAAAGGAACACAGATACAGTTTATCTATATATTCCCATTGATTAAAGGTAAGCTCGAGTTCTGTTAATGAAAAATATTCTCACAGAACGGAATAAACTAAAATTTAAAATTACTTGCAAATTAGAATATTATTAGTAGAACACATAAAGTATATCTGCTGAGTGCAAAGTAAAAAGATATATCAAAATAAAAGTAGTTATCCCAGGCACGTAGCCAGGGGGGGCGATGGGGGCAGTCGCCCCCCCAAAAAAAAGGCCGGCCAAAAAAAAAAAAAAAGAAAGAGAAGAGAAAAAGGAAGAGGACGTAGGAAGAAAAAGGAGCAGACTAGGAACATTTTTGATTAATGGAACGTCAAAGCTTCCGAACTTCGCGTGGGAGGGGGGAGGGGAACTGCATGAATTCAGACAAGGATGAAGAGTCGAGAACAGTACAACGAATCGTCTTCTTTCTCTAATAATCTAATGAAACGTTGAAGCTTCTGCGCTTCGCGGGAGGGAACTGCATGAATTCAGACAAGGATTAAGAGTCGAGAACGGTATAACGAATCGTCTTCTTTCTCTAATATAAATTTAATAAACGTCAAAGCTTCTGCACTTCGCGCGGGAGGGGGAAACTGAATTCAGACAAGGATTAAGAGTCGAGAACGGTATAACGAATCGTCTTCTTTCTCTCATAATTTAATGAAACGTCAAAGCTTCCTCTCCCCCCTCCCTGCACCCACCCCCCTAGGGAGCGCGCTTCGCGCACTCTGTAAGTGCTCACTACCGCCCCCCCTAAAATTGAATCCTAGCTACGCGCTTGAGTTATCCCGATGTGCAGAAGATGTAACACTATAGTGTGCAAATATTAGTCATACTTTATGGCACATTTTGTAACTTTGTTCATTATTTGGTATCTTTATTATTCCTAAAGAACTCATCAAATGAATTAAAAAATACTTAAGAAGTCTTTAAGGCTGTTTATCTTGGGCGTGCAATTCCATTTAATATTAAGATAAGCTTTAATTTTATTTGATAATGCAATGTTCAGGCGTGAGATCATTGGTGCTTGTATTATTCAAGAGATTCTTGACTGGCTAATCTAGTCATGCAATGGCTATGCTCTGGTTGGGCTCCAGAACACATCCAAGTTAGGTCTACCAATTCAAGAACTTCTACAAGTAGATGATACATGTATCTCTTGGAGTGCATGCGGTCTCCATGATCTACATTAAATGGACTAAGCTGGTTGATTCAGCACAGGAAACATGCTTCCTTTTGGCTTGAACAAGAATGGACAGCTTGTAGACTCTTCTGTCTATAACCTACCTTTTGGCGGACCGAACAGTACAACGTCCATGGCTTTGACGGATATCTTCTGGCGGTGAAGGGGATCAGTGACCCCCAAAATGGTGGACATGAATTGATGGGAATTGGCGGCTAACCTGTGTTAGTTGGAGGAGTTAGTAGACAGAAAGAGACACATGCATATAGATAGAAACGTGTAGATGAGGTAATAGGAGGGATAAGAACAAAATAGAAAAGCAGAAAGAAAAGGGAGGGTGAGACAGAGAGAGAGAGAGAGAGAGAATGAGAGAAGGGGGAGAGCAAGTGTAAGAAAGAATAATAGAGGGGAAAAGGGGTGGGAGAATGAGAGACAGTGACAGAGATGACAAGATGGAAGAGAGTGGGAGAGAATGACAGAGAGAGAGGGGGAGGGAGGAAAGTAAGTTTTTTTTTCTCCAATAAAGTGAAACAGGAAAGTTAACAAACACAGCAAAAGAGAGAAGGGAGAATGATAGTAAGTATAGTAACAGGTAGAGATGGTTGGAAAAGAAAGGAGCACAGCAACATAGGACAGGACAAGGACTCAGAAAGAATGGGAGGAAGAAAGAGAAAGAGAGAGAGAGAGAGAGAGAGAGAGAGAGAGAGTTAAAGAGAAAGTAAAAGATATGCAAACATCATGCACATGCATAGGTACATGCATGTACAGGTGATGAAGAAAAGAAAATGTGAGACAGATAGAGAGGACCAATTGTGAAAGTGGAATACAAACAAAAAATAATATGACCAAGAAGTGTAGAAGTGTTAAGGAATAAAATTAGTAGGGAATAAAGCAACCAAATAAATGAAAGAAGAAGAAGAAGAACAAAAGGAATTCGGGAGAGAAACACAACAACAAAAGACAATTATTGTAACATGCAATCTTTCATTCGTCCAATGCACATAACTCACGTTTAGGAGGGCCAAAAAGTACAACGTCCATGGCCTTTAGGGATATTTTCTGTCTGTGAATAGGGTCTGTGATTCCAAGGATCGCTGTCATGAAGTGCCCATTGTTGGTTGCTAACCTGGAGGCGGTTAAAGGTTGGGGTCAGAAGTGAAGGGTGAAAGGTGAAGGGTCAGTAATGGGAAGACAGGACAGGCATAAGAGATAGGCATGAAAGTGATGTATGTGATGGGTTAGATTTTTTAAAGCACACAGAGGGTGGAAGCATTAAATTTGCAGAAAGTAAAGATTTAGTTGCCAGGTCAAATGTCAATACGAGAGATGCGATATCCCAAGACGAATAAAGATATAAGTAGAACATGAATTTTGTGGTTTATATATACATATCCATAAAGATGGGAAGATAAGGACAAAGGATAGAGAATAGTCAGTATCGATTTAAATGAGGTACAGTGTCAAGGATAAAAGATTATTAACAAGTAAGCAAGTAGAAAATTGGTTGCAAAATCAAATGAAATGGGCCAAAAATTAGTTAGGATCCATGTCATCACAAAGGAGAAATAGAATACGGAAGAGAGAGTTCAGAGGTCAAAGAGAAAGAAAGAAAGATAGAAATAGAGATAGACACAGAGAGAGAGAGAGAGAGAGAGAGAGCATGATTAAAGAAAAGGCATAGTTGTTGCAAAATTGGCGTTTGACAGTGAGGATATTATTTGGAAATGCACATGGATTGGATGCACATTTTGATGTGAATTACAATCCAGGATTTGATATATTTTGCAAAAAATAAAATGATGGTGTACATGTACAAATTAGGAATTTTAATGAATATGGATCAACAATTCAAAAACAAATTAGTATAGGTACATACAGAACAGTATGTTTGGGCAATTTAATGATTTCCATAATTTATCAAATAGTTAAAAAAGAAACACAATAGCCAATGACAGAAATGCACATTGCAAAAGTAATCATTTCAGGAGGAAAGAATTTGTCATTATTTTGGCAATGATTTATGGAGCATATAGTTTAATTCATTCATAATTAATTTTCAGTCAATTGTTGTATTTACAGACACACACATCATGGACATTTGTATGATTTTCAAATTGATTTTATATAGTATTTGGATAATGATGGGAGACAATGCAATGAGGTATGGAATCATAGCACAGCCATTTCAAACATTTTAGAGTGTTGTGTTTTGATATGAAGGTTTGTTAGAATTTTATATCACACAGATTTGTCATGGTTTGAGGGGTAAAAATTAAGAAAAATGGGGAGGAAAAGAGAAAGAGAGTCATAAGCAAAGAAGCAATATTCCCAAAAAGAAGATGGAATCTTTTCACTGAATACAAATACAAACAATATTGTCGGTTTGGAGCTAGAAGAGCGTAAACTCATATACTTTAAAGGTACTATGTCCCATTTGCAGCCAACATCAAATTATGTAGAACTTCAGGAATTATGAATATGTCACATACTGTATGTCCTATCTGTGAAATTTAAACGTTAGCAGTCTCCTAGTATTCAAATTATGCAAGGAAACCTGTTTACTTTCTAGACTTCCCTGTCAGACACTATTGAGTGACTGACTGACATCTTTTTTTCTTTGGTAATAACATACATAAAATGAGCTGTAACAGGTACATGAGCATTTGTCTACATCAATAACCCACTACTTGTAATACCGGTAGCCAAAATTAAACTGATTGAATCTTTGTGCAGCACATAACGTACGACCATTCGGTACAAGGGTCTGAAAATCAGACTATTCCTTTGGTGATTGCAATCACTTATGTCTATTTGACAACTAATGGTTGTTATTTTTCCACAAAAAGCCATTTTCAAACCTTTTGTTTTGAGGGAAGTTCTAAATAAGTATTGTCTTTCAAATGCCATTGGAATTAAACCTTTTCATTTTCTCGACCTGCAAATGGGACATAGTACCTTTAACATAGAGGAAACACTCTTCTGGCTCTGAACAGACAGTACATGTGTATGTTAGAAATTCAAAGCCTCGGCAAAATAAGGACAGAAGTTACAATATATTAATTCAAGGTACTTATTTTTACATTAGTTGGGCTAGGAAACCTTTGTGAATGACATTTTAAAACAAGTTCTTTTGGTCAAGTTTTATGTGGGTCAGTACACCATACAAATATTTTTTTCGAAAATATATATACAAATGTAAAAACACAGTGAATAAAATTATTCAAATACAGTCAACCCTGCTTTAGTGACCACCTGTCTACAAAGACCACATTTTTTGTCTCCCTTGAAAATGGTTTCTCATTGAAACATGTACTAAAGGAGCCTGTCTACAAAGACCACTTTTTGTGTTTCCCTTGGGCGATCGCTATAGACAGGTTTGACTGTAGATCATGCAGATCAGAAATGGCTCATTTAGCAAGTTTATGGAATGCGAGTAGAAATGAGTTTGATGTTTACATTTAACAGTTTGATGTAATAAACTCATAATCTAATGTAATTAACTGTCTATTAAGCAATGCAGTGGTAATCCATAAAACTTTTATGTGCTACGTTGGTTTTGCTCTCATTCCTACTCGCATTCCATACATGTGCTAAATGAGCCATTTCTGTATCATAGCTCTGCATGATCGATTTGAATAATTTCAACATAATAAATCCGTATTGCAAACCAATGAGCTTTGTGATTCCATTAAAATACCAAATGCTTAGAATTTTTTTTTTTAGGTATGTGTAGCAACAAATTCCCCATGAAATTTGAAAATCCATAAATTTATAAGCAACAACAAAAAAAAAAATCCCCAGAAAGTCCAACCCCAATCTATGTACAATGTATATGTACAAGAATTCACTAGGGTACAAAAAATATCAAAATAATTCTTCAAATGACTTACTGTACTGTTTATGGGAACAGCCCTATTGGAATAGTCTATGAATGTTCATACTAACCTTGGTAAAGCTGATCCTTCTATTCCATTGTTCTGGAAGCGTTCTGCATACTGGGGTAGGTCTACTGATTCTTCTAACCACTTGACTGTTTTATCTACAGTCCAGTTATAAACTGTAAACAAACAAAATTAAGAAAGAAAAGAACAAGAAAAAGAAAATGAGACCAAATTAAAACGCATATATCTCTCTACATGTATATATATCTGAATCATCAATGATACAGCAGAATGACAAAACGCATACTAAAGACAAGCTCTATTTGAAGAAAAAAAATTATGCCATCTTCTGACTACCGGTACATGTATAACACCATGCTTTAAAATCATACTCTTATTTCTGTACAAATTGCTTTGAATACTTTGTAAAATGTGAAGAAATTATTGGAAGATAATAAAGGTTACTTTGTAACTGGACAGTACACCCCCTGCCCCTCCCCCTTTCTGCTTGGCTTTCTGTCTTCTTTTTTTTTTGGGGGGGGGGGTCCAGATGAGTTTTAAATGCACTTGGTAAATAAAGACAAAAATGATACAATTTTCCCCTTAAATTGCTATCATAATCTTACAAGAGAATAAGAAGAGGCCATCAAAATATTAACATACCGGTAATCAATCTTTCTTAATTTTATTTTGAAAATCAATCAGTCCACCTCTGAAACTCTCCATTATTCTATTATACATGTAAACTTCACATACATGTACATGTACATGTAGCAATGTGAAACATCAAACTTTACAACGATTTTCATCCCTAAAATATCCACAGTTGATATTGAATCATTTTACATAACAAGAACGTTTGTAAGTGCTATTTAATTGTTTTGATAAAAACACATGACTTTTATCAGTTTGTATACATAGTCATGTCTTGATGACTGTTATCCCAATATCTATGTATATCTTTTCTTGATACTCTTGTGACAACGCAACGGGTGAAGTCAAAACACTGAACCTTGTCATGTACATGTAATTAGGCGTAAAAAGTCTCTCTTGGCATTTTATTGCCACTGTTGTTGTCCAAATCTTCAAATCAATAATGTTCCACTTCGTCTCAGTTTCATTGTATAACAGTCTATTTTGGTTGCAAAGGCACTTGGGGCACTTGCTTGTTAGTCTGAAAGTACACACCCTACAATGTAATTTTTGACACTTAGGCCTCTACAGAAATTTCCATACAGCCTTGAACCTGCACCCAGGCACAAGTACATACATGTACAATGTAGCCTCAAGCATTGAGAGTACCTACACTGTAGCTCAACAAATAAGGGTGCGTTTATAATAATAATTATATTTGCTTATATAGCGCCTAACACTTACTTTATCAGAAGTCTCTAAGCGCTCTACAATAATGCAGCATAATTACCCTGGCTTTAGCAGTGCAGCTGTCACGCGCTCTACATTTCAAGGAATAAATTCTACCAGGTCCCCATTTACTTCACCTGGGTGGAGTGTGGCAAATGTAGATCAATGTCTTGCCAAAGGACATCAGTGCCGCGGCGGGACTCGAACCGCGGACCTTGTGATCGATAGTCCGGCGACATATCCACTCGACCACGACACCTCTACTTTTCTGGCCTTTTCTGGCCTTTTCTGGCCTTTTCTGGCCTAGAATCAGCGTTTTCAAACGTGTTTCAGGCAAATTTGCATGGTGATAAAAGCAAGCCTGTTTTCAAACGTCTTTAGATATGGGTATATTGAAACGCCAAAAAAAGTCCGTTTTGAATATAAGAATGAGCCAGAATCACGTTTCTGAGAGATGATAAACGCAAAGCTGTTTTTAGAGACACATACATATCCGACCTTCCCAGGCTAATTTCCGGTTCGGAGAAATAAAGCGCGCCATGTGCTGTGTCATATTGTTGTACAAGCATGCCTGCGTACTCGTCCATAGTTCAATGTCAATTGCATTGTTCATGTTTATGTATTATGTATTATGTATTTAACTATTGTATTGTCATCGCCAAAGACATGTGTCGAATACGAACATTTACTCTCGGCATGTTTAAAAACACACGCAGACAACAACGGAATTTAAAAAAGGGGCCAGACTTTTTAAACTTGAAATTTTCAACGTGACAATTACTATTTGGTACACTAGTACGTAGTTAGATCGAAAATTTAAAAAGTGCGCACCCTAGTTGACCTCCAAGCAACTCTCTGCTTCCCGGGTCAAACGGCGCAAAGCAGTTGCGCAGAGACAAGGCCTTTTATTTCGAAACGTGACGAGTAGATAAACGCGACATCCAGCAAATCACGTTCGTATAGTGGGGTTCGATATGTACATGTACATGTATGTATAGAAACGCTGTTTCTGAGTGGCAAAAGATGATAAAGGCATCCTACAGGGTGTATGTCTGGTACTGTATGATACAGGGCCTATTATTGAGTAGTCATGTAGGCAATATCGTATTTGCCGGTGTTAAGGCCCCCCCCCCCTGATTTTGAGATTTCGTAGACAAAAAAAAATAATAATAATTTAAAGTCGATCATGGATTGAGGCTGCTTTAGCGATGGCACGAACTTAGATCTATATCTACTGGTAGTTTTTGTTTGGTAAGTTATGAAGTTTCTTCACGAGATTGACAAAACTTCATGTCAACAATATAACCCAAATTTTCGGTAAGACATGTGTGGAGTTTTTAATATTCTAGAAATGTCCTGTACCATTGTACATTAACTGGTATAGTCATTGTAGTCCCATATGTACGAATACGTGCTGTTTTGACTTTCGATTTTTTTTATTTTTTTATTTATTTTTTTTACTGTTGTTGCGGATAGGCCGCACCCAAACTTTTTGATATTTTCTCTTCCGAAAATGCTGCGGCCTTTACGCCGGCAAATATGGTAGTCTAACAGTTCAGACTCTCTGTACATAATATGACTGACAAGGGTTTTGCCTGTTAATTTCATGTACTGATGTCTTATACCTTTTAAGTGTGTCAGTTTTGTTAAATAGTAATCTACATGTAATACACTTGAATTACAATGAAGACTAGTGCTGTGATCAAACGTTTAACCGTCCGGTCTCCGACCGTCCATGGCACTATCCGTTTTGAATGTGACGGTTTCGTTTACCCGATTTTTTCTTTCTTTTTTTTAAGTGTAAAAATTTCGGACAAATTTTACAATATAAATAATGAAATAAATGTATCTTATAGTATTTCAATTTATTTATTCCGGAAAATTACGAGAAAAAATTTAACTTATTGAAAATAAACATTTATAAGAACAGTAATGGAGCGAGCCTGAGCTGCTATCTCTGTGTATTATAACATGTACATCGGTACATTCAATATGGCAGCTTTCATGAATCGCAACTTTAGACAACAACACTCGGCAAATCTTTAAAAATAATCAGTTTATGTCAAATTGAAATCATGATTCTTGTACAGTCGCAAATAAAACACGAGTAAAGACGGAAATATGAATGTAAGTAATATTTTTCTTCACGAATAGTTACATTTTTATGTGAAATTAGTGCCGGTCGAAAGCAGTGTTTTTCATCAGGAGTGGTGGGCGAAAATCCCCCGTGTTGGTCGGGCCCGCGCCCGCTCAGTGCCGACCACTATTCTTACAATCAGCGGCGATCTCAGCAAAAGTGAGTAATTTTTGTTTAACCGAAAACCGTCCGGTTTTGACTAGCGGTTAAACGGAATTGGAAATATCCGTGATGTTACAACACTAATGAAGACCATAATGCAATCAGGATTTATCAGTGGACAAAATGAAAAATAGAAGTAGTTGAATAAAAGCATTATTTGTAGTACAGGGTATCAATCAACCATGAACACATTTTATATTACAGTCTCTGAACTTGTCTGCTCTTTCAATCCTTGTAGAAAATATTTAATTGGGTACTTGACATTGAGAGCATAGAGAAAATCCTAGTTATCATACACTCATTAACTATTCTCTATTCTCTAATATATCATTATATCATATCAATAGTAAGAATATATTTCAGGATGAATTCTCAAGTGTTCCTGGTGAAATGTCAAAACTACGAACAAGCAAATACATGTACTGTAAATGCCAGTCTATCATCAGTATGGGTACTCAAATGAAAATGGAAGTTTGTCCAAAATTATTTTGACTGACACGGGGGGATACCGGTACAACCCTGAACCATTGAAATGGTTTGACATTAATTGCTTACAGACTTGGAATTTGCCCAAAAATAAACATTACTCTTTAACTTCTCCCAAGTCTTGTGCCAGCCCCCTCCACCTTATTTGCAGGCTCAAAACCTTTGTCAGGACTAACAATTCACGAAGAGTCTGAACTGAAAGACTGATGACTGCTCTCCATAGGCCCTTCTGATACAGCAATTGGGAAGGTGAGTTAGGCTTTGTTCAAGACACAACATTGTATTTTGATAGATTTTCTCATTGGGGTCTGTGCTTGGAACTAACCCATCCATTCCCTGACTGCCACTGTATCACATAACAATTCTTTAAAGGTAAATAATGTAAATACATTTAGTCATGTATGTCAAAACTTATTGGTTCACGCTCCTGTCTTTGGAACAACTTCAAACTGCGTAGGCACTAGGCAGTACCACAGTTTTTCTGTTTTTGCCAAACTGAACCTGTGTTCCTGATCTGCGAATTGGCAATAACTGTGATCATCACCACAGTTCCAGCTGTGACCCTATAGGAGTGTCATGACAGATTTTGAAGATCGGTGAACATGAAAACAGTCTTCTCCGACAGTTTTTAAAAGGTCATGTTCAGACAGGCAAAGACAAGATCCATGTACTGTACAATGTACATGTAGGTGGTAGAACTACATGTATGGAGGAACTGCAAAGTGAAAATGTCGGCATCACTGGTTCTTCAGAACATAAATTCTCATGTACACTGTAAAGGGATGTTCAGATATGACCAAGCAATACTGTGCCGCTTTTTTTATGATGGCATAAAGTGTAATACGCATCATATTTCTGTATCTTACATGTATATCACAGAGCTCAGTTGCCATTTATTTACATGTAAAAGGAAAGCGGCGGCTTTTTTGCGGCGATTTATTGTGCCGATGTATTGTGCCGATTTATTGTGCCATGCATGAACAAGCATTAACAGTACTCTGGAGAAAAAAACAAGAGACATTGAAACTGCATACCGGTACTGAAAAACAGATGGGGCATACATGTACAGTACAAAGGGATTTAAGCAATTCCATGATAAATAATTATTTTCAGATTTCTAAGATACACATACTCATCCTATCATTAACATGACATTATTGACAAGTATACATACATGTACAAGTAGAGTAAAGGTAGAGTATTTTGCCTGAATTTTTAAACAATAAATTCCTTTATTAATTCGCTTTTGTTGTTGTTGTTGTGTGTTTTTTCTTAAGCGATTCTCCTTCCTGTTTCTGTTTTTTTTTTAATACGTGCTTATCCTTCAAAATTTGTGTATTATTCATATCCCGTAAAAGTGCACCATTGTAGATACTGATCTACATATACGGTGGCAATATCCAATGTCGTGGATGAAAGCTCTTTGCTTTCTTGCTGGTTCCTAAAATCTACATTTAAAAAATTAAAAATTATGGTAAGCCATAAGGGGACAACTTAGGCCACGGCCACCTGTTTTCACTTGAAAGATTCAGAATATGTATATGTATTTGAGTTAGGTTTAAATACCTCAAGCCAAAACCCTCCAGACTTTGTAAAATATTAAATGAATGAAGTCGATGACTACCGGTACTTGCCAGGAACATTGGATAGAGAATTTAATAATCATATCATGTTGTAAAATCTCATTTATTTCCATTTCTGTCTAATATACATGTATGATACACAATGAAAATAAGACAAAATAAATTTGAATCCAATTTCATTTCATTTTCAGAGCTCTCCATTCACCTTAACATGCTACAACAGAGCTGAATCAATAAAATTGAAGGCTATGGGATACAATTTCTCATCTGGTCTCTCTTTTGCAATTCACATAATTAACTACAAATGACCAGGCAGCCCATCAACTTCACCATTGATTAACACATGACGCTCAGCATTGATTTGGAAACTGAGAATAAAGTAGGTTGATCAATAAATTTGAGAATACAAGATCTCATTGTGACTTTTTTTTTAGCACCCAATGTTTATTCAGAAGTTATCAGTTCATGCATATATTCGTTTCGATACCTTTTGTTGCTCTTTCTGTATTTTCATTTTCCTTTTCACATTTTTGTTTCATTTTGGAGGAATGGGGGAAGGGAGTTTCAGACAAGGAATATGGCTACTCCAATATAGAAAGTTCTGTGAAAAATGTCAAATTTCTGGTTCTGAGCAGTCAGCAGACAATAATCTATTTGTAGTGTAGGCATACGTTGTAAACTTTTTTTTTATAGATTTTGAAAGACATACCCATATATACATGTATATAACATAAACATAGTTTGTTTAAATAGAGCTAGAAGGTCATTAGGTCTGTGCAATAATGCCCTGCTAAATCAGCTCTCAACAGATAATATTTTCTGTTAATACCAGAAGTCCGGTACATGTACAACAGATACAGCATACATACTGTACATGTATGCACCCTGTACTTTATACTGCTGAGTGCCACAAGGGTATTAACCCCAAAAGATATACATGTACATGTACATGTACATGTACTTTTTCATAGAGTAATTAACCCCCTTCCAACTCTCAGCAGACAACTTTAATATACAGTACATGTACCTTGAATACAAGTACCATTGATCATGCTCTTAGCTAGGCAAAATATCCGGTTTAAGTACACGTGGATGGATCAGATTGGATGGGTGAGGCTGGTGCTCGAGAAATATTGATATTATAAGTTTACTTTCAGAGAGAATACTGGTGCAGGTGCCAGGCAGAACACTAGATCAGGGTGTGAAAGAGGACTTTGCACACATGTTCACTTTAGCTGAACGAAAGAAACAAAGTGAAACTAAGGGAGACTAAACTGTTTGCATTTGCCCATTATGGGAGGGAAAAATGAATAATAGTTTTTTTTTTAATAAGTCAGTATCTGTGACAGAATTACACTTTTTGGGGATGGTTAGATTTTGTATGAAAAGTCCTAGAAAAAATATCTTACATGAGCAACAGCGTCAACAAAAATGTCTGCTCAACTTGGGCCATTTCTGATATATAATCTACAAAAGTGGTTTGACGGAAATAATAATTAAAATATGATAACATTAAATCTTCAAATTGCTAACACATACATTACAAAGACATAAAAAAATTAAAAATGCAATTGTTTTCCATCACTTGTCAATGTTTTTTCAACTTAGGCCCTGAACTTCTACAAATACTTTTGTTTTAAACAAACATGTACATGTAGATCAAGTAGATCGAGTGTGCATATATATGCATTTCATACATGTATTTTCCTCCATCTTCATTTCATAAACTTGATGAAACCTATTAGTACATAACCAGGAAATAATACATGAGGAAGGAAGTGTAAATGATAATTAACAATCTTTTGAACTTTAGTAATTCAAAATTATATTAATCATATTCCATGTGTAGACGGTAGACACCAATATCTGATGTTATAAGGGGGTGGGGTGAAGTACATTGTGGTTGTCTCTGTTACACTAATGTACACTCCTGGAACTAGGGAACATGTACATGAAAATGTAAGGAGGAGGGGGCAGGGGGCTGGTGGGCTGCAGCCCTTTCTAATTTTTTTTGGGTGAAATTTCCAGTAGTCACTTCATATTACCGGTAATGTACTACATGTAGGTTGGTGTATTTGTAATTCCTATATTACAGAGTTATATTTTCACCTTAAGAAAGTATCAAGATTTTTGATTGCTTGCTGAAGATAGGAACTTGATACTATTATTCCATCAAGAAAATTCGGCCCCCTTTGTTACTTGGAGAAGGAATAAAAAACAGACAAAAACAAAAAGATCTCTCTTTACCTTCTGAATACTTCCAGCCTTTCCATAATTCTTCTGCACTGATCTCCTTATCGTTTCTATGAAGCTGGGAATGCCTCTCAAAGTCATCCACATATTTCAGCTCATCTCTCAAAAACTAAAGAAGAAAACAGAAAAGGAGAGAAAAAATGGTTGATAACATATTGGCTATGTTTATAGAAAATTAAATTTGGTAACAAATACAGGCTTTTCTCACTTCAATGAAGAATTATTGTACATGTACAAACATGTACCCGGTACATGTAATAGTACATGTAATCGTAAAGGGTAATCCAACCTTTTCAATAAGTTCATTTGAATGAAAGCATACAAATCAGAGAAACAGAATGGCAACAGTTTTATATTAAATCGGACCAATAATAAGAAATTTATGAATGTTTAAAATATGAAATCAATACAGCTACAGTACATGTACATGCATACAAATCTCAAATTGGCAATTTTGTCAGTGGATTGTGATGCAGTGACGGATAACTCTCCTGTTTGTTGCGTACAAAAATATCACTAGTTTCTGTTTTTCTCCCAAGTGCCTTCACCCTTGGGGCGCCATTCAAAATATACTATGGAGAGTAGTCAGAGTACATTATTACAAGTCCTCTAAAAATGAATTTTAAGACCATCCCGAGCCACGCTTATTTTAAAAAATGACATTTTAGTCATTTTAGTCATTTTATGTGTTGGAACAAATAGGAAAGTCGTCTGACCATTGACGTAACTGATTCAGCCAATTTGAAGTACTATTTCGTATAGTGATTACAACATTTAAAACTTCATAACTTTCTTATTTTTTGTCATATTTCGTTCAAACTTTCACCAGTCTGCTTCTCTGATTTTTCTGCTTTCTTTTAGACTTGTTTGCTATTAATACCCCTTTCAAACTGGCCTGATTTTCATCGGATGCATCCAGACGCATCCGATGAAACGGCCACTATGAATGGTACAGAGGAGAAAAGCCGATGAAAAGAAGAGAAATAGGCGATTAAATTCTCCTGCTCAAGAGCAGGAGAAATTCTCTTTCTATCGGTGTGACTCCGATGAAACGGCCACTGTGAATGGGTTCGGGAGAAAACACTGATAAAAACACAGATGAAAATGGTCAAAGGTCGCAGTGTACGCGCGCTTTTTCGGAACCAGCTGTGTTTGTTGACATTTTTTTTAACATGCTGCATGCTAGCTAGAGGGGGCGCGGGCTTAAATTGATCCTTTTTACAGAGTATTTGTATTTTACATTAATGATAAGCTTTGTAAAATATCCAAATTAATATATATCGTTATGATAATATTAATTATTGAAAATTATATTTACCGGTAGACCAAATGGTGAACAAAACAATATTTAAATCTGATTACTAACAAATGTAATGAAAGTACAATGGATTTTTGTTTATCGCAGACGTTGTTTCGTGAAGCAGCTAACAAGCAATTGCGCAATAATTCTTCACTTCCAGGGTTCGCCACAGCGAGTGAATTTCACCGGCAGTATGAAAGAGACAGCAGGGAAAGCGGCAGTTTCACCGTTGTTTACATAAGGAAAATTCAATCGGTTTTTTCATCGGTATGACTCCGATAGAAGCACTATGAAAGGGGTATAAGGTAGGATTTTCCCTTAACCATCATGTACATTGTACATGTACATTTACATATTAAGTCTTCATACTCCACACTTACAAACTGTTTCTACAGACTTATATTAAAAATAATTTACTTTTTATTTCACCAGTATTCTTTTTCTTCTTAACTTTTCACTGAGTCTGGGGTAGGCAATTAACAAATAGTCTACATATTCCTGACTCAAATCAACTTATTTCTTTTAATGGGAATTTACATAAAATTCAAACAATAAAGCATTGATAAACCATTCGTTTGGTCTTTCTAAAGTTTCTATATATTTCTTTTTCCAGTCCATCTGTCTCTCTTATACTGTATCTTTTTATAGCTTCCTCTCTATCCTCCTCTGGTCTTTTCACTCTTGGTCTCCTTTATCCCCCTCCTCTCGAAATATATGAATAATTCAGGATCGAGTAAACAGACTAATCACAAAAACTGATAAGCGCTGATCCTTTCCTTCTCCCTTTAAATCTTGCCTTCAATCTAAAGTGTCTAGACTTCTTTTATTTCGGTATTTACAACCAGAATCCAGTGCCGGTACTGCCTTTATCCTTGATCATGATTCATGACAAAGTACAGGTACATTAATAACGTATAATTGCATCCTATAACAACCAAATATGATAAGTTCACTGTGATAAGAGAAACTAAAACTGCAAATTACATTGCAGGGACTTATCCAACATATCAATATAATGTACATGTACAAAAATGGAATTTGACAACAGGTACCGGTAGTTCAATAATACGATTGTAGTGTTAGCAAACTTGAAGGCTAAATCAAAAAGGGGGAGAGTACTTACTACTTTAATACTGTACATGTAAGTCCATCTACAGTGTACAGTGTACATGTACATTGTACAATGTACATTGTACAATGTACATACAGTACTTGGGGACTCTGGGGAGGGCTACATGTACATGTATATGTAATCCAATACCAAATTGGGCTATCATCAAAAATCAAAATAGTACTGTATTTTTGGGCCCTGAAAACACAAGAGGGTTCACAGGCCGATCGCACTACCAGGTAAGGACTTCAATCATATATTGGAGTTACATGGCAGGTTACCTGATTGGTGTAATCTGATATTGTATAAGTCTCACAAATAAACATGGCTACCTGCTACACATGTACATGTACATGGCTACATGCAGCTCTCAAGACCCTACATGTACAGTTAACAACTGAATTATTCATGCCCTACGTGTAGGCCCCTTTTTTGTAATATCTTAAAGATAAAGACCAGTTCTGGTCATGCGATTGCATTGTGAAAGAAACGTTGTGGAATCGATCAGAAAAGGTTGATCATCTAGCATAAGTATTGGTGTGTACTGCAAGGTTCTGGAATCATCAAAATGATAAGAAATTTGGCCCAGTCTCGGTAAAGTTACAAGCACTGTACACAGAAAGATGTATATGGGACTACGCGACCACGTGGGCGATATCTATTTGGTCCCAATAGATACAGGTATAATAATTTACCAAATATATCAATTAGTTGGCGGTGTCCCGGCAAAATTTATATCATCACGTTATCACGTATTAGTCAAAACATATTCTTTCACATGATTGGTAATGAGAGGTTCCATTTCATTTTTTAAGAGAGGGGCGTTTCCAAAACTTGTCTTTACCTTTAAGTATGTGAAAGTTGTCCCAATATGTCCCAATACATATCTTGAGAGTTGACAATGTGACATTAAAGCTTACATACATGTATATATATAAAAGTATTCAACAAAGACCCTAATTCAACTAGTCCACCTTTCTTGAGTTGCAAAAAAAAAAAAAAATCAAAATCAAAATTACAAGGGCTATGGATAATTAAGTTGTTAATGTTAACTGTACATATACATGTACATGTGTATAATATACTTGATCCTTTGAGTAGCCCCTACAGTACGTCTACATGAATGAGGCCCATGATGTAGAATTAGATGCAAAAAAATGGCTTTGGCCTTTGGGTTTCATGCTAGATTCATGTTCTAATTCATCATGTTTTGATTGTTTGCATTATGTATGAACTTGCCTATGTACAGATCGATGTCCCTTCAGGGAGGAGTGATACCAGACTACCAGTAAAATCCAGTTCACATTTGGATTGAATTTCAAGCTGTATAAACCCTGTTGCTAAAACAACTTCATTTCAAGTCAACATGCTGTGTGATATTGATCAGATTTCATTTTCAGGTCAGAGTTGTATTTTAGTAGAACCGCCTGAGTAGAGTTGCTTAAATTGGATACATTCTTCCTGTATTTACATCATGATGTACAGTGTAGGCGTACTACAGGGTTGTATGTATGTACATGTTTTATACAAAGTGCTTCCTATTCCTCCTCCCTCATATTTACAATAGAAATACAAAATAATTTGATAATGAACATGCACACACTGTAGCCTATGCAACATGGCCTTTTTGCCTACCAAAACTAATTTGCATATATTTTAATAAAATATTGGAATGGCATCATTGCTAGTAAATGTCCATGTGTGCAGTCAATGCTTTGTTTTTTGTTCATGCAAGCTCTTTTTGCATTTGAATTTAGAAAAGTGAGATTGTTTTTCACACCAAATTGTATTTGTATTATTGTTTATTTTTTATTTTTATTTTACTTAAGCTCTTTTTAAAAGTTTATCACAGCACTTTTGATGCACTCCAGCACTGAATCACTATCCCCTCCAATGTGGCAGTGACATGCGATTGTACTGTAAATGCTGCATTCATTGCATACAGTACATGTATGTCGATGATAATAATAACTGGCTTTATAAAGTGCCTTTTACGAATTGCGAAGGTATTTTTTCAGACGTTTCAAAATAATTTTTAAAGTTAAAAGAAGTAACTATTTCTCAGAAATGCAGGGAGTTTTGTTTTATCATAGGCATTGGGCAACATTTGAAGCCAGTCTGTTTTAAGGATTTGGGAATTAGAATAAATGTATTACTAGATTATCTCAATGTCGCAATAAGTATAATCATTGCTGGATGAGCGGTGAGATGATTCAGTCAGAAAAAAACTGTCCAGCAGACACGGTTAAGGTCAGACGAAGGTGAATGACTCAAAAGCAATTAAAAGGTCAATTCATACAAGCCTACATGTTGTAATTAATTGCTGACTTTAGAACATCAGCTGTACTTTTACATGCATCTTCAATGAAGGCAACACCTGGGCAAGCTGCCCACTTTTTTTACTCCATGGGTAAAATCAAGTAAAACTGCATATTTATAAACTAGAACAACATTCAAAAGTAGGCCTACAGTCAACTTATATACTACATGTACATGTACATTATATTGGTCAACACAGGGGCAATAAAATGCCATTTTTATATGCTTTGTTTCCTATAAATCTGTGCACTAAGACAAATAGCATTTTTCTACAGTGTACATTGTATATATATCCAAAACTGTTCTAAAAGAAAGCAGAACAATCAGAGAAGCAGACTGGTTAAAGTTTGAACCAAGTCAGATATCCACATATATCTATCCCTTTTATCCCGGATATCCATTGCTATCCACAATATATTTCGGGTAGTGCCCCAAGGGAGAAGGCGCTTAGGATAAAAAGTTTAAAAACCCAGAAATTTATGATATTTTTGTACACAACAAACTTGAGAGTTATCCATGACTACTTCACACTCCAGTACCCAAATTGCCGATTTGAGATTCGAATAGCTAATAGTGATCTCATATTTCAAACACTCTTGGTCGGACTTACATGTATTTCAAACTTCCTCCATTCTGATTCTTTTACTTTTCCGCTTTCATACAAATAAAATTATCACAAAGGTTAGATTGCTCTTTAAGGTACAGTGTAGGCTACATGTACAGTTGTACATGTGGTATTGTTGTATTGTTGTATTGTTGCCATTTTTATTTATTCATTTTTTATAATTATTTATTCATTGTTATTACAGTAGCTAGACTGCTACAATGATGAAAAAAAAACTAGTGTACCATAAACATTAAAAGTAAATTACAATTTATGCATACAGTATGTACACATAGAATATCATTCTTGTATCTGTTGAGAAATAAAAGAGCACATCCCTAAAAAGTCAACTTTAATTTCACATGCATCTCATGATCTGCTTCTCATGATACATGTACTGTACATACACAATGTACCAATAGATTTATTAAGAGAAATGTAAAAATGGGCAAGATTGCAGAGAAAACTTTTATATACATGTATATGGAGATGGAATAATTTATGACAAATTGACAACGTCCATTTTAAATAAGGTGTAATGCTTTCATTTGACAGCACTAAGTGGCATTTACATAATTCAAGATTACTACGGATTCGGATTTACTAACACAAACACGTACATTGTACACTTCCCTATTGAATAAGCCAAATGTGATAGGTACATTGTATTATACCAGTATGCCTAGCACATACAATGATGTGAAAATATACAAGTACCGGTACAGTAGATAACACACAATGAAGAGTGGAGGCAACAAATCAGCCATTTTAATACTGGTCATTCAGATGTCTGGTATTATTGCAAGTATACAAGTAAGCCTCCACATATACTGTATCTCTTCTCTACTCACTAGACACTAGTACATGTACATGTACATTTAGTACAACATATGCGAGAGTGTGTGTAGGCCTACACAATTGGTTCTTTCAATACTACTGTTGATGGAAAAAGAATATGCACTGATCTTGGAAAATCAAAATATTCTAACACTGTTATATTCATTGTACACCAAACTACTTTACCCTTTACCATGAATTGGTGTGGCAAAGTGGGCAGTGGGGAGATGGGGAGGGGAGATGGGAAGGGGATGGGGTGGGGAGGGGAGATGGGGAGGGAGATGGGGTGGGGAGGGGAGATGGGGTGGGGAGGGAGGGAAGATAGGGAGGGAGGGGAGGGAGATGGGGAGAGGGAGGGGAGATGGGGAGGGGGAGATGGGGTGGGGAGGGGAGATGGGGTGGGGAGGGAGATGGGGTGGGGAGGGGAGATGGGGTGGGGAGGGGAGATGGGGTGGGGAGGGAGAGGAGATGGGGTGGGGAGGGAGGGGAGGGGAGATTGGGAGGGGAGGGGATGGATACATACAAATGTACAGTTACGCATAACAAAGGCCCCTACATGTTGTCAATTCTCGCTATTGCCAATACCCCCAAATGCCCGGATGTTAATTTCATGAACCCATTTCCAATGCACTCTGGGATAGTTTGGTGACTTAGTCGCTTCCGGTCTATTTCATATGGCTGTACATGTAGGCCTACTGTGCTGATTGTCTTGGCCGGTGCGGTGTGCTCCGGCCGATAGTCACCAAGCTAGCTGTCTGTATACGCATTTTAACAGTTGAATGGTGCTACCTTTCACTTTGATTTTTCGATTAAAAAAAATTGTACCAGGTAAGCAATTTTCTATTTTTTTATAAACTGATAGTTGTAATATTGTGCGATACAGTGAATCTGCTATGTGCTGGTCGCACGAAAATAAACAAAAAAACCTTCAGAGATATCCCTGGATGAGAGATGTGACTTGGATAAAATTCCCAACAAACCCTACACAGCGCGCGACCTGGAAAAGTTGCTCCAAAGTCAAGACAAGTTTGAAATCAATGCACGATTGTGACTCTGTAAGCCGCATTTTGACAAAGCACAATTACACAATGATGGACATGCAGTGGCCAGTGGGATTCCCTAAGTATTTTTTCTGGAACACTCATGGACTTGTAAAAATAAACAGGAAGTCAGTAGCAGCTGCCAAGAGAGAAATCTAGAAATAGCTTTCGGATACATATATTGCATATGCATAATACATGAAAACGCGCGCGCGCCGCATGCACCATACACAGGAAGTATGTAAGTCTCGGAAGTGGCTCGAAATTAGATCCAAGAGTCGAACATCCAGGCATTTGGGGGTATTGACGATAGCGAGAATTGGCTGTGTGTTAAATATGTGAAAGACACACCAATGTGAACTACCCAAACCTTACAGGTACAATGTGTATGTCATTTTATTTCACTGCAGTATTGTTTTCGTTCTAGGTGGTTTGCTGCATGTATGTGATAAAAGCAAAGTCCACTGTCGCACATTCACAATACAAACTACAAACTGTAATGTGTATGTATTGCCATTCATGTCCAAATTGCACGATCATTGCTTTACAGGCCAGATGGTACATACATGTACATGTACATTGTAAATGTATACATTATGCAAACTACTGACCTCGTCACTTTCTGATGGTTCGACATCACCATCGTGGTCGTCATCCATCTGTCTGTGAAGCATCATTATGCCCTCCTTGCCGAGTCTGTCTTTCTCCCGATGCTCATTGATGCATGCAATATCTTTTGTGCTACATTCTGTATCAATGAAGACAAAGTTAAGTACAAGTTTAAGATATGTGTATGAAATAATCATTATGAACAGAATTGGAATACGACAGAGTCATACTCTCAAAGTATCATTGGCATTGCCAAACCACAAATATAAACAAAAAGTCTAGACCCTATTTGAAGTTAAATTAAGGCTGAACTAAGCTGTTAGTGTTAAAGAGAAGGTGAGTTCTGGGAAGACGTGAAAAATAATTTGTGAGCGTTATCATTGTACATTTTTGTATTATGCAAGTGTGGAAGAACATCAGAGAAAAATATTCCCTGAAAAGCATGGCTCTTCAATTGCCTTAAGCCCTTATCTAAATATGGCATGTAACATAAAAATCGGGACAGATTTTTATGGCACATGTTCGTTTAGTCCCATATACATCTTTCAGTGTACAGTGGTTGTAACTTTACCAAGACTGGGCCAAATTTCTTATCATTTTGATGATTCCAGAACCTTGCAGTACACACCAATGCCATGGCAATACAGTTAAATGCTAGACGATCAACCTTTTCTGATCGATTCGACGTTTCTTTCACAATGCCATCGCATGACCAGAACTCAACTTTATCTTTAACTAAGTTAATATTTTAAACTTAAAGTCTGAACTTCTTACATGTACATCTTCTTCTTCTCAATGATCGACTGCAAAGTGCAATCAACAAGGTGATTATTCTGTCACTTTTACATTAACAATAACAATAACAAAAAATTAACATATCTTCAACAAAAGTTCAACTTCAACTTCATCAATAAAAGTCTAGAGTAGATCTAGACGCTAGTCTATCTTCTGAAGGTCAAGCAAAACTATGTTTTAAAAAGGAGGCTCTAACAATTCTCTAATTCCTCACAAACCTGGGTATTCAAAAGATCTATCCATCAGTGGAGCAGAATTGCCTCCACTCCCTTTCTTAGCGGTTCCCGACGCCGGAGTAAGCCGGGTAGAATCGACCGGAAACTGCCCCACCACGCATAAACAGACACAGGTGGTCCACACGAACATGATGAAAACAGGAATGGCATAGATATCTCGGTAAGCTCGATTCGACAGCCTCGGCTTACGGTTCACGCTCACTGATGCCATGTTTAATTCTCTCCCAGACTCCAGAGATATCGAATTATAATCAAATGATTTAATATCCACAAAGGCACATAGTTGAAAGTTAACAGGTTGAATTCCAGAAAATTCTTGGCATAACTGCCCAGAAGCGAAGCCTCCCGTTCAGGAACCTCGCTTTTCAAAAAAAATTGTATTCAGCAGTTCAATACACTGCACTGCACTGTGATCTGTGTAAGTGTGGTATTTGAATGCAATAAATAATGTCGACAAGTACAAATCAACAGTTTTATTATCTCTCAATGCTTCAAATTCCCAAATAAATCATGGCTGACGCGACGTCGACGGTTTGCGACTCGGATCATGCACAGGCCGCGATCTATATGCAAACCATACAGCTATACATTGTATATGCAAACATACCGTACCGGTAATGTACATGTGTACTAGTCTGTGAATGAAATGACAGCTGGAAAAAGGCTCGATCAGAATGATCGAGACCAATACGGAAATTTCACGAAACCGGCTGGATGAACAAGTCTATAATGCATTGCTGATTTACAGAAGGCCAAGGAATAGAGAGTTAAATGTATAATCATGGACGTCCATGGTATGATACTCAAAAGTCATGTGGCGGGGTGTCTGAGAATGATTAGTAATTAAATCCTAAAGTGGGTAAACGGTACCTTTGATTTTTAAATTTCTAGTACATGGACTTTTGAGTTTTAATTCAGTTTTACACTGGATGAACAGCTAATTTAGGGCCTTGAATTTTGTAATCTTTAAATGATTACAAAATTCAACCCTAAATTAGCTGGTCATGTCAGTGTACTAAAAACTGAACTAAAACTCAAAAGTCCATGTAGGCCTACTAGAAATTTAAAACAGGGAAATAATCTTTCTTGACTTTAATCATAAATTTTATGAAAAAGTCAAGAAAGATTATTCGTATAGGCCTATCATTTGTAAAATTCGGAACCATTTGTCAAGATATACAATTTAATGCATACAGCCAAATGGGCGGCACCAGGGCGTTATTCTGAAACTTTTGTATCTCAATTATTCTTGGTTCTTCACCACTATACCAAAATTGGTATTGTGAAAATTCTGATAACTTTTCTGTATCTTTTCTATCATTTCTTTACCCCGCGCTCAGATATTTTGCGCCTAACACGCGTAAAGGAGATAGGGTGCGTAATGCTATTTGAAATAATGCACACAAGATAATATCATGAGCTGAGATAATAGGTATTTTGAAAATAAAAAATGTTGTATTTTTTCCATGGTAATTACAAGAATATTTACAACAGGCTGTTGTATCTCATGATGATGGCCATTTTTCTAGCTCAGTATTGGCAGTACATACTCGAGCAGCAAGAAGGAGACTTCTTCGTGAATCTCACAGAGCCACCATTTTTCTTTTAAAGAACTGCACTGCTGGGGTTTGACGATTTCACATCAATGTGATTACAGTGATTTAATTTGAGCGGGGGAAGAGGAAACATTTTGTGAATTAATTTTAGTCTATACAGTCTATGCCGCATAGCATAAACGTGTATAGTTTATTAATCATGCTCAAAATTAATATACACGCAGAGCGCATCCTTATTTATTTTTTTTACTCAAGGACTCTCATATGGAAAAGTGGTGTCTTTTGGCCAGTCTCGAACGCATGCTCGCGCGCATGTACTATAACCAATGGGCACAGGCTTAAAAAAACGTTCTTTTGTCAAAGATATTGGTGTAACTTTGCAATGCTGCAAAATACAAGGCTGGCGCGAGCGGTTTTCTATTGTGTATATTTTTTCTTGTATTTTCCAGAATATGAGAAAATAATTTTAAGTATTTGCGTCGGACTAGGCCTCGAAAGAAAGATTTTCAAGTGAATTTTGACACCAACCCTTCCATAGCAATGCACGTACTTGCACAATTCGAAGCAGGAAACTAATCGATAACCCCGTGTTTGAGACTCTGTATCTCAGCAACGGATTACCCTACGCATACAGCGTTTTCACTTTCCAGTCGGGAATTTTCCCCTCTCTGTCATATATAAAAATCAAGCTGATTGGTCTAGAAAATTCGTCGGACTCTTTGAAAAAGTAAGAAGATTAATCTATTCCATCCAATCACATTTGGTGACACTCCGAGCTCATTAGCATAGAGAGTCATATCACGCCATGACTAGGACTGAGCCTGCACCATTGTCTGACAGGGGGTTTCATTGCCATTGCTTCATTTGTTTATGTCAGCGATGATTACATTGGCTGTATTGTTGAACAATGATGTTCAATGATGTTCACATTTAAATAAAAAGAAGAGATGAGATTATTGAACGCTGTTTTATGGAGAAAATTCCCAACTCTACCCAATGCATCTTCAGTCCACACATTACAACTATGTGTTATCCCTCTGTACATTGAGCTTAATCTACCTATATTCGCTAATGGACTGGTCCGCATACTCGCCTATGCGTGGCTGTGTGTGCAGTTGGCGCGTAGGGTCATGAATTATTCATGAGACGTACCTGTGCGCGCTGAGCAAAGAAAGACACGCACAGATCCACTTTAGTGGAATTTCGGCCTGAAACTTTTCCATATGCTCCTACTTATTTGACGTAATTATATAAAATCTATCTTGATTGGCTGTGTGTCAAAAAATGGGCGTGTCAGAAATAACATATAGAGGCAGTCTTTAATAGACCGCTAAAAGAATATTTTAGAGCTCTTTTATCTCCAGAAAATACAAGAAAACTTACAAGGATTTTCAGAATACCCCAGATTATTTTCCTGTTGCACAAACTGTCAAATATAGATAGTAGGCTACTGCCATGCCAGGAACAACTTTAAACAGACACCCCCGCCCCAAGTTCATCAGGGATACGAATCTGAAGGAAAAAAATGAAAACGCGTAAAGAGAGAGATCGATCGGAAAGATAAGAAAATATTATGTACCCCTTGCTCCGTGAATTTGAATACATTCATTTCAAAGAGGCCAAGTGGCATAAACTGTATAGTTTTTGTAAATTGTAGATGAGATAAACAATTGAATAACCTTATAACCTTTTCAATTTAATAATTTTCCATTTAATTTTCATTGGCTGATATATACTTTAGTGTGGTTCAAACATCTAATTCATTTTCAATGAAGATTAGATAGTAGATAGTCAAAATCTAAAAACTGATTTATTCATTTTTATATCTTGATTGATTATATAAAAAAAAACATTTTCGTCAGGGGTCGAGGCTGGCCGACGAAGAAAAAAATTTAGAAAATAGCTTAATGAAAACTTTATTTTGTAATAATATCATTTTGTTCTTTAACTCGAATATTCAAAACTTTAGATTCGTTGTATATATATATACGAAATGCCCGATCGAAATGCTGGTTAGCCTTTTACGGTGTACGATTTTAATCAGTAAGTGTTTCCAATAGCTGCTACGATTGGCAACTATAGCTTTAGACTTTGCTTAGTCGTTTTGTAGAGTATACTACAACTATATATAAACGTACGTGTACAAGTCACACTGCTATTCTGAATATCTATTGTATTGTGGCGTGTGTGTTTTTAATCACAGTGAAAACTACCTTTGGCCTTTGGGCGTGAATAAAGTGAGAAATACCGAAGAGTGAATGTATGAACAAAATTTTTTGAACTTTCACTTTTCTTCATATATTCAGTCTCCTGATTTGATCGAATCCGTGATAACCAAATGCTTTAATTTTGGTTTCTATCTATGATATGATCTCTTAAATACTATGTAGAACAGTTTTTGTGATTCGTTATAGCTATGTCAGGGAGCTATACTAATACTTGCCAATTTGTTTAATTAAAAAAAAATTAAAAAACGGACCCCCGAATATGAAAGAGCGGGGGTATCATCTTTCTTGAACAAGGATTCTCCAAGTTACGATCGAGAACTTATCAGAAGTTCAGAACACCTCATTCCTTTAATTACTAAATTTACGTCTTTCCGACTGTTCCATCTATAACAGAAAGTGGAAAATAATAATTTTTTAAAGTGATCACAGCAGCGGCACCTTTGCAGTTTAGACGATCGTCTCGAAATTGGAAGGTACCGGGTTCAATACCCAGCTAGTGCTTTTTGTCTTCTTTTTTGTTATCTTTCAACAAATAGACTGATGTTCAACCCCTTTTTATCACGGTCACTAAAAAGTATACATTTTAATGTTATTGTTTTAATTGATCGATATTGCTTTGGTGCTACTTTACTTTATCTTATTTATATGTATTTTTCTTATACAACAGGGGGAAATATCCTACATCCCCTTAAACAAGAGAACAGTTCTATAAACAGTAAATCCCAAAACCAACAGATGAGTTTGAAACTTGCTCATGAGGAAAGCACTTTTAAGTTAACTCAGGTTTGCTTGATAGGCCTACTTTATTATAGTACTACACAGTTATATATACATGCAAGTTGTCTCCAAATTTTTAGTACCAAACATGTTTGGTGTGTTTGTTGAAGAGGCATTATTAAAACCTATACAAACTTTTTGTAAGGGAGAGTCCGAGACCCACTACCAGTAGTTCTTCTGTGACCAACTGTCTTACACTTTCTCAGAGTTAACATGGAGAATATTCAACTATGACCCGTATTCATTATATTGGTGTGGTTGACCAGTGCACGGCTACGTCTTTGAATGGCCATGTCCTAGGCCACTGAAAACTCTGAGGTACTAAAAGTTTTGATACAGATCTGCATGTATAAAGTTATTGCGAGAATGTTTAACTTTCTATAGTATTTAGCGCTTGTCTGTGGTCTGTGTAAGAGAGAGAAAATCATTTAATTTCTAATTTTTTTCTTCTGATTTGCAGGACCGTAGCCAGAGTTTGAGTTTGGGGCACATACATGTAATTGATCGACGTCCTGGGGAGGGTCGATGAGGAGGGGTGTGTGATCTTGGAATTTTTTTGGGGGGCGTGCCCCAACCCCTGGCTACGGGCCTGCTGATTTGACAAACTGAAGACAAACTTATGTGATAAAATATCATCTGCTTTAGATAGATATAGGGCCTACAATTATGTCTCAGCAGCCATCTTGAAAAAATATTTAAAAATCCAAAAATAACAATAGTAAGGGCCTCCTTCACTGATTTTTTTACAAAGTCCGGACGAGAAACACGTTATTTTAAAAAAAAATTTATTTGGCCTAATTCAAATATTTGACAGCTATAATCTGGTCCCGACAGCGTATATTATAATGGTAATACCCGATTGCGTTTGCGCCCAAATCCTTAATATTTTAACTTCATGCATATCCTATTGCCTGTAGTGGCTTTAAAAGCGGTATTATATTATTTTCAACTGTCTTGATAACACTACAGCCCCATCCTATTCTTTTCCTGTAGGGATATTGAAAGTGCTTGTCCTCCCTTTATTGTTCATAATTATTGCCTATAATTATATAGGGACAATACATCAAAAGAATGTGAATTGCATACATTACGTGTTGTTAGTGTTAGGTAGGACAAGACATAATGTTTGTCCCACCTAGCAACAATTAATGTGTGCAATTCGCAATCTGACCATTGAAATACAATATTCGTAACAGATGATGAAATTATTTGTAACGAGGCACTTAACAAAGATTTGTGCATCAATTTGAATACATTACCAAAATGGTCTATTGAATAGCCAAGCTTCTCTATTCATTGGTGCCATGTAAGAGAATACCACGCATATTGAATTAAATGTTTCTCTATCACCGATTATTTCTTGCCTTTTTTTCTTTTCTTTCTTTCTTTCTTTTCTTCTTTCTACCCCAAATCCCCTCTGTGTGCTTCCATCTGCCTTCCCATCTCATTCTCCACCTAATTATGTGTCCCCACCCCTCTTCTCTCTCTCTCTCTCTCTCTCTCTCTCTCTCTCTCCCTCCCCTCTCTCTCTCTCTCTCTCTCTCTCTCCATCTCTCTCTCACTCTTCCTGTTTACATTGCTCTGTGAATGACAAGAAGTAAATCTGGAATAAGAAATAAAGAACAAACTGAATTTGATAATCAAACAAGTTATGCTCTTTTCCATGCCATTAGATTCCCCTTTTATAGGATTGATAAGTCATTTTAATATAAGAAGTCTGCCCTTTTTTACACTAAAATCTGTGCCTCTATAAATTGCCTGACATAATTCTCCTCAACTGCAAAGAGGCATCTTCTAACATTTTAATTATTTTCGTGTATACCACAAGTCATGACTTTTTTAACTTCACAAAATGCCAAGGTAGTCAATTGCCCTTTTATTCAATGAAGGAGTTTTAAAACTCAAGGCAACTGCAAAGCACATTACCATTTGTCATTCATGTTTTACAATAAGTGCTCTTAATATGATATTTTCGCCACTGCTTCCTCCCCCCCCCCAAAAAAAAAAACAACAACAGATTTTCCATAGCCTTTCTCTTGAATAAGAGCATTGTTTTCTTGAATTTCCTCATAGTTTGCTCACTACACTTTCTCGCATAATATGGTTTAGGTAATTATGTTACATTAAAGGTCTTATTCGTTATTTCTTTAGGGGATTGTGCTTAAACTATCAGACTGATTGATTGTTGTCTCCACTTGCTCGCTAGCCCATCACACACATCTCCAAAGTATGATGCAAAAGCAGAATCTTGAAACACGCAAAGAGTGCGCGGCAAACAAACTTTTTGAAAATTATCATCGATAATTTATTAATAATAATGTTGAAAATGATGCATGTAGGTAATGTTTCCATTTTTTTCTCTCGGTTTGAGGTTACCTTTTGTAGGTGCACTTTCCACCCCCTAAACTTAAATGTCCCCTATTGTTGATGCCCCCCTCCCCCCTTGCCAAGAAAGATGCTCCACTACAACATGAATATAGTTTATCTTGCGTTATCTCTAGATCCATAAGCCTATACCTACCAGGTATATATGATTCTTGAAGGTTGTCACTGGGGGACATTATGCCCCTCGATCCTAACAGATTCCGGACACCCCCACCCCCAAACAACAACTCACTTTTTACATCTGCGTTGCACTAGCACTGTTCTCATTTTTGCTCTAGCGCCATCTCAAGCAGGGAATGAACATTGTTTGGCTTCGAGATCGAGATCGAAATGTATATAGGAGGGCGTATGGAACATGATATTTCACTGACGAATCGGGACCTTGTTTTCACCATAAAATATAGGATTCGACGAGTTTGAACTCTGTGTAATAATGACAATTTTAATTGAGAAGTAATTAATCCTAGGAACTTAGGAAAATCTCCAAATGAATCCCGGTAAGTAATCAAAAATGCATTTGCTATCCACGGCCACCCGTCTCGCAGATCTTGCTCTCTGAAGACTGAACCACTGCTGTTCCTCCCCCTGTGGCTGGGCGGTGAAGGAGCTAGGCCTAGGAGGGTGCATGCAAGCCAAACGTCGGCCAGCTGTAAAAAGTAAAGCCATGCCATATATAACGGGCTTCTTCATTATTCTTTATTATTCATTTTCTTGTCTTGTATTTCCGTTGATGACCACAATCAGAAGAGTTTATTAGTATGGCACTCAACTAGCACTCTTGTGTGTATACCCAAACGTTGTTACTGTTACTTTGTGTTAGGTCTAGGCTAGGCCTACTTGTGTGTCCGGACAGGTTTAACTTGTGAATGTGAGTTGTGTATCACTATCATCAGTATCAGGACAGTTGATTTTTATTTATTAAAAAAAACAATTCGAAGAAGCTTACAAAAAATACAAGCAATGTTTCATAAATCTTCTAAGACTTATGTCGGACAGTATTATAAAGTACAAATATTTAATTTATGTTGGTCATTGCTATTTGATTTCATATTTTTCGTTTAATCTAATTCTAAAGGAAAAAGAAGATTTTTTGTTCGTTAAGTGTCCGGTATGTCCGGACACTCAACCCCCCCATCTAGACAGAAATAACCATCTGGTATGGAGAATTCTTTAATGTAACTGACACTTGTTAACCTTGCCCTTACAAAAATGGTAACCCTTGATGCACGCACAAGGGGGTAGGAGAGAAGTGACAGGATTGAAGCTACCATGATACATCATGTACCTCATACATGTACATGATGAAAAATGCAACAGGTTTGCTCCATGGTAAAGTATTTAGTGGACTCAAAGACTTTCAGTTGGTACTACATGTAGATGATCGAGTTATCCAGGAACTTCAACTTGGTCAGGCTGTCTGAGGAATTTGGTCGGGCTGTCTGAGGATTTTGCTGGCTGGACCCCAAACCTTGTACATGTACATACATGTACATGTACATGTAGCTCTACATACTGTACATATCTGTGAGAGCTCTTGTAATAGTTGTTGTGTGTACATATGTATTACATGTACATGTAGCATCTTGTAATTGTACTTGCACAAAATATGAAATTTTTCTTATTTAACACTGACTGTCTAGACTTATAAGAATACATGTAGCATTGAAAAGTCAAGAGCAAACATTGAAGGGGAAAGGGTTACTTGCAATTTTTGTATTCAATTTCAACCTGTTTCATTTCACAAAATTTCAGGTTGCAGATATTATGTGCAAACAGTGCAATCACTTTCATATTTCTTATTTATCGATCTACATGTACATGTACCTCTCTGTATAATGGATTATTTATCAAATGGATAGAGTGTAATTCTTAATCTAGTAATTGACCATGCTCTCTTAAAAATGATAGATCGTATTTGTTTTTTAATCCTCATTAGGGAATCCACCATGTTACCGTACTGAGAACAAATTCTGGAAATGGAAGGTATAACTTGAGCCAAGGAATTATACAAGGAATTAAAACACAATTTTTGACATCTTGTATGGAAATGTGTGGATCAACATGTTCTTGTTGTGACAGATGCAAGTACAGCTGTATGTGACATTTTAAAATTTGTGAAGCAAACAAACTCCCATCATGAGCCGCTTTCTAAGAAGACGGAGCAACACTGCCACGCCCACAGTGAGCTCTACACCTCCAGCTAATAATCACCACTCACAAGAGAGGGCGCTGTCACCTGAGTTGGAGGCACAGCAAGTGCGTCTTGAGGTCTACCTCAACCACTGGCAGCAGATCCAGGTGATTGTCAACAAGGTTTTTAACAATCGTCGCAGCTGGTCGAAGGTCAGCCATGACGATGTCCAGACTGTTGCTAATTACACCATCCAGATGATGCATCTCCTGGTCGAGGAGGAAGCTCCTGCTCAGGGCACCATCGGCCGACTCCTGGAGATCCTGATCCAGGAGAACATCCTGGAGAAGCTCTACATCTGGAGTGAGCGTGTCGGCGACTACCAGGAGGATGCCAAACGGGAACTCCTCAAGATCTATGAGCTCATCATCGGCCAGTGCAAGCAGTCGGTGCTGATGCATCCGGCAATCCTCAACCCACTGCTTAGTCTTCTGCTGGCCTGCTGGGAACACTCCAGGGAGGATACAGAGAGGCAGCTCATTCCCTTGCTCCAGGCTCTCTGTATCTCTCTCTCCCAGGACCCTAATCTCCTCGAGTTCCTCTTCCATGCTAGTCCGAGCAAGGGGCCGGCAAAGTTTCTTCTCTTCTCGCTTCTCATCCCTTACATCCATCGAGAAGGGTTAATGGGTCAGCAGGCTCGGGATGCTCTCCTACTGTGCATCTCTGTATCAGCCGAGGCTAAAAACATAGGCAAATACATTGCAGACAGCACCAATCTTTGTCCAGTAAGTATACATGTATTTTCATGCACTTGTTTTGTTGTACATGTACCATTTTCTGAGTCTACCAGTCTCCAGGGATGTACATTGTACAAGACAATTTTCTTGTTTCTGTGGATTTGTTATGTCCACTAATGCCTCCTTCTGAATTTATTCAAAGCTTTGTATGCTGCTAGGAAAGATAGAATTGCAAGTAAATAAGTAATTAATTCATTCATATTAAAATAATGAACAACAATTACCGGTACACGATTTGTTTTAAATCATCCACTCAAGCACCTTTAATTGAATACAAGGAAGGAACAGACACAGGAACCATAACTTGATAGAAGTCTGCTTGATATCGAATTCATAAAAGGCTACAGTAGAAGCCACATTTTCTTCTATACATGTATTGTTTGTTTATTTTGTTTATTTATTGATAGGGGTAGCCCATTCAACACCAGTTGGTCTCCCATGGGGCCCCTCTAAAACCATACACAAAATAATACAATATAATATGTAAGAATAAAAGCATTCAAAATACTTACATACAGTGTATACAATAATGCCAAGTACATACATGTAGTTAAAAAGAGCATGTGAACAACATTGAAATATATCAAGATGAATGTTTGCGAATATAGAATAATCAATTATGTTAAAGTACAATAACGAGTAACAAGAAATTATAATGATTAAACAAAATATGAAACAGACTACCGGTGAGTATGTACAGGTACATGTACATGTACATGTACAGTAGGTGCCTAAAAATCCCTTATACGTCCAATGACTTGAGATACTGTTTAAGATTAAATTTGAAAGATACCAAAGAGGGCAACTCCCGTATGATAACCGGCAAATTATTCCACAAATTTGTATACTTGTAGAAGCCACATCAAAGCACAGCTTAACAAAACAAGGTTGATATACTATTTAAGGAAATTTCAGGGGAAAATAACCTGTCACTTTAATAAAGAGATTACAATGTGGAAAAGAATGTTACTTCTTGTTAAAGCTAATATGTTTCATACATGTACATACAGTATATACATGTACATGTATATAACAAGATTTAATAAAATGCGATATAAACAAATGTTATAAAAGAAAGAACTGAATCCTGCCTCAGTTGGTGGAAAGATGTTTAAAAAAAGTATAGAATAAGAGTACCAAGTGACAAGTATTACAATATTACAATAAATACAAAGTACTACAAAGTATTAATAAATAAAACAAATGTTAGGTTCATTGAATGTTCAACTAACAATTATGTGAACATCAATCCTGGTTTCAAAGTCCTTTATTTTGGGGTCTACAAATATTTTAACCCCACAAGTTCAATGAACATTCGGATTCTGTCTTCACCTTCTCAATCATCCACACCCTGTCTTCATTATTCACTGCTATTTTAGTCCTTCAGAAGTTCAGAGTGACTCTAATGGGAGATCTCAGGACCCGTTATTAATGCCCTTTCCTATCAAGATTCCGTCAGGATATGTTTCATTTGGGCAGAATCCAGTCAGCCTTACAATCTACAGTGGCTAGATCTCTGCCCGCAGCTCTTAATCACAATGGATTAGTTCAGTAAATCACGCTAACCCATTTACTAGACACTTACATAGACATGTATCACAGAAAATCTGTAGGATGCCCAATTGCCCATTGAGATTTCAGAGATTTATCGTGAATTATTTATGTTTTTGTTCATTTTTTTTATCAACTTGCTGCGCGGTTTTGCAGACTAACTAATTTAACACACAGTGTAGAAAACTTAATATATCATCTCAATACAAGGAAGTTAAAGTACAATTTACAATCATGATTATCTCTTAAAAGTACATGTAGACAAAGCAATTCATATCGCCTGACAGATTAAGCCCTTAACTAGATTTATTGTGGTATTTTCTGAAGTAGTATTCAACCTTTAATACTAAGTTCCTCTTAGCATCTGAATGTGGAAAAAAGAATGCAGAGAGTTCTTTTGATACAACACCTATAAGCTGAACATACTGTATACATGAATTGTACACTTGGAAATATATTGAAGTTGAATTGTCTCTTAAGATTATTTGATATAAATGTTTGTACATAACTAGGATCCACACTCTATCATCACAAAAGAACACACCCTATATGTAGGCCTACATGTATATAAACTTAATATAAACTAATGAACAACTGCCTTTTGCAATTTATCAGAATGGAAACATACTGTATTAAAGCCAAGGGTGATATCCCTCAAGCTCTGGTAAAACTCTGAAGGGTTTTGGATGAAGAAAAAAGAATTACTGTGAAGAAATTACCTTTACATTGTACATTAGCAAATCTAAAAAGTGCTCGCTGAATAAAACAGTACTTTTCATTGTTTATTTTTGTACAGGGGTGTATGTACTATTTTTTCACAATGCTATTAAAAACAGTTGTAAGGTTGGATTCAGATACACTGTACATTGGATGCTCAATATATTAAATAGATGATTACTGTGAAACAAGCTCATTATTATTTGATTGTGTTTTGAATGTGGATGCCAATGTGTCAAATAACCCAGGAAATCCATTAAAATTGTTCAATTGAGTCACAATTGAACTAGCCTTCACTTAATAAGGGAAATTAATTCTTGTAAATAAATGGCAACGAGCCACCAAGTTCTCTCCACTCTGTCTGAAAATTGAATGTATACTTTATGTAGTAATATTTGAAGCTGTATCCACTTTTTAATATTTTGTATAAGTCTTCTTTTGTATGAAGCTAGTATTGGATTAAATTCTTGTATATGTACTTTTATTTATAGACAGATACATGTAGGTCGTAGGCCATAAAAAGGTCTATAAAAACTTTTAAAAGTATTAAAATCTTTGCAAGGGCAGTTTCTCAGGGAATGGGCCCGCACCTCCAATCCTATCCCAAAACATTGTGTGATTTCTTTTCGGTGAGACCTGGACATTTTAATAAGCCTGTAAGTTTTTAGAGTTCCCTGGTGATTTAAAACTTGAGGAAGAAGGAAATTTTAGAAGATACTTAACGGAAGCAAGAAATGTAACATGTAAATTCTAGACCCATGAACCGGACTTCCTTATGTTGGGTTAACTGTGCTGTTTCCTTCTTGAGTATCAAAAACAAATGTTAAATCATGTTTTAAATTGCAACAATACATACACTTGCACAGTGGATGTATGTTTTAATGTACCAGTATATGCAATATAGACTACACGTGTACTTAACAACAGCATGGAATGTAATCTTTTACACTGTAAGTAAAAAAGGACACAATCTTGTTGGCTTACCAGTTTTATCGGAATTGTGTGCAGAGTAATGGACCATGAAGCATTTAAAGAAAACAATATGAATCACCATGATAAAATCTTTCAGTCGTTGATACATTTTCAGGGTCCATTTCTATCACATGATTTTTTTTTTTTTACTCCCTTGTCTGGTATGTTTTGTTTTGGATTGACAGATTTTAAGTTTTTTGTTGGTTTTGTCATTGAAAAAAGGCTGTATTCATCTCGGTTGAAAATAATGGAATGAATGTTGCACTGTATGTACAGTACAGGTATATTGTATCCATTACACAGGCTTCAACATCATTGTTTATTTTAATAGTTATTTTGAAGATATTAGAAAAAAATGTATTTTTTTAATTATTTATTTATTCATTATTTTTATTAATTTTATTTATTTATTTACTATTAGCGGTAAAATATAATTTTGTTTGGGAGGGGGCGGGGGGAGGGGGGGGGGAGAACCATTTATGTGTGTAAGATAAGAATGCAATGTACATGTACTGTATGTGTACAGTACATTGTATTCATAAAATTGCTAAATGAAATAAAAATACATACCGGTATGACTATAATACAGGCTTATACAGTTATAGTACAACATGAAAGGGCTAGAATGGTGGATACATACAATGATACACTTGATGTCATCACTGCCTACATGTACAGTGTACTTGTAGGCCTATGGATTGCATTATTTAGGGCAAAATCTGTGTGCTTAACGCATTGGATAGGTACCCAGATGGTGAAGCAGACAGCACTGATTGTAACTTGATGGCGTAAAGCCCACTTAATTGACATCTGTGCAGGCGATGCGTGAAAAGTGAATTATCACTTCCTTTTTGTAAAGGCGACTCAAGATCTAGTGCTCATCATCAGTGTAATGCTTAGCAGATATTAGTATACCGTAAATCTCTGTGTATAAGGCGCACCTGTGTATAAGGCGCACCCCTATTTTTGAGATTTAAAAAAAAAAAAAAATTAAAAAATAAATCTTTTTTTTTTTTCCTTTTGGGTTTGCTTTTTTGCCGACCCCATCTCAGATTCGTCTCTTATTTCAGCGTGCAGTTCCGTTCGGAAAGCCAAGGCATGATGCAGGGAATTGGGAAGGACTTTTATTTATTACGACTTTACAGTCAAAAAGTCAAAGAAAAAAAGATTGTAACAATGTTGTTTTTAAAACTAAAGATGACAGAAAAATGTTCCTCCCGAGTCAAAACCGAAATTTGGACAGGCTAGATTTCGAGTGGTGAGTCGATATCCCCCGTGTAAGTGAGCTGCAGTATACAGGTGAGTGAGCTGGAGACACGGAGAGCTTCGCCGGCAAAGTGCCTTGTGAAGGGGCATAATTTATCGAGACTGAAAAAAAAAAAAAAACTCTCTTCCCTTCAAATTAGGAACGTAGTTTAACTTCAAATAGTAGATCCTATTCTTTATTTGCATTATGTGATTCATGTTGAGACACAGAGATTTTCGGAAACCACTAAAAAGTAGCATTTTGAGGACTCAAAATATCCTGTACCTGTGTATTAGGCGCACCCCCGACTTTTGATTTTTCCCGACGGAAAAAAAGTGCGCCTTATACACGGAGATTTACGGTAATTTCACTCTCTGGGTTTTGCAATAACAGTATAAAGTGCATGGATCAAGTTCACTGAGCTTTTAAAAGTGCTCAAAGCCTGAAGCTACAGTTGTTTACTACTGTAGTATTTTAAGTTCAGTGTGGAAATGTTGAAGTCTAAAGTCATTTCTACATACTAGATGTTGTCAATGTACAGTGAATTATTGATTATCAATAAATCACTGTACTGTACATGTATCGAGTATCGACAACATCCATAGATGACTTACATGTATAGTCATGGGCTTACATTAAATTGACATACTGTACATGTACATGTACATGTAAGTGATGTAACATTCAAAGATTTTCTGCAATTGTCTTGGCATCTGTACAGATCAACAAGTTTAATGATATTTATTTTTTTAAATGAAGCAGAGAACACAAAATTCCTTATATTTCGGTGCGTGCAAATTTTAAGATAAGCCCATGGATATTATTGTTTGAATGAGAAATGAGAGACACTTCACCAAATCTTTATAATAAGCTACATGTACACGGGAGTTGGGCCAACTCGGCCTCCGGGCGAACTCGGCCTCGCTGTAAAACGGTCATTTTTTGCAGGTTTAGGGTTAGGTTTAGGGTTAGGGTTAGGTTTAGGGTTAGGGTTAGGGTTAGGGTTAGGTTTAGGGTTAGGGTTAGGGTTAGGGGACCGTTTTTACAGCAAGGCTGAGTTAGCCCAGATTCATGTACACATACCCCCTTCTTTTCCCTAAAGGGTTCTACAATCATCTGTTTGGAGCCATTAAATCATATACTTAAACACAGAGTTAACGTCCTTCTCGCTCCGAACAGACCAAGGGTGTGTTCAAGCGATTTTCGAAGCTAGAATCACAAACATGAATCACAATTCAAAACGCCGATACAAAACACGGTTACTGCGGGAGATCGTTCAAGCGATTTTCCATCAACGGTGATTCTCGCTCATTTCAAGCCCACCCAGGAAGAATAGAAATAGGTAGCGATAATATATATAATAGATAATGACGTCATAGAATCATGATTGAGATCTCCGTTCGTTCAAGCAAATTTTAGCGACCGTGATTCTGCAGAATCATGATACAAAACGCATCTTTTCAGCGTTTCATGTTTGTGTTTTTAAACACGTTTATTTTTACGACCAACGAAAAATCGCTTGAACGCAACCGTGTTTTAAACTAAACGTCTTCGAAAACCGTGATTCTAGGGTGAAAAAGTGTCGATAGAACGCACCCCAAATCTACATACAGAATGAGAGCCTTTTCACACAAGAATGAAGTGTATGTGTAACATTTATAAAACTAACTCCTTCTGGAAAGGAACTAAAAGAAGTGTGTGGCTATAAGAGCACAACGTTTGTATTCTAAAATTTTCACTTGATGACTCAACCCTGATGGAGTGTCATATAATGTACATGTACATGTAGCAAAATGATGCCCAAACCTCTGTTAAAAATTAATCATCTCCATGTACACACAGAGTGATACTCAAAACATTATACACTTTGGAACATGTGAAACTGTAAAGGTGGCAGGATAAATTTAGATTATCCCAATTAAGAACAAAAGATTGTTATTGGGAGCTCTATTTGGATGTACAGGGTAGTGTTGGAGGAATGTGTTTTTCTCACAGCAATTTTTATTTAGAATATTTTTTATCAGATCTTTATTTTTCTTCAGCTTACAAAACCGATGTTTGAGAGCTTTCCTGAGCAAAATCACTCACTGCATGCTCCTGTTTTTTCTTCCTCTGGGCTATCCCCTCGTTAAAGGAAACCTCACCCAAAGAAATAACTTTAGTTATTGTGAGAGATTTATTATATTCTTGCCCATTTATCGATATAAAGATTCCCCACCAAAGTGTGTGGGAGAGGCATATAGAGCAAGAATAATGTAAAGTTTCTCAGCACGACATGGGCATCGCTATTTTCGTGATAACATGACGTACTACCTGTATGCAAAGTCGTTTATCAAGTAAATGTATTAAAATTTATGGATGCTTCCTTCCCAGGTGTGTGTGGTGATGAAGCATTTCATTCACCTGCTATTATCCTTTGTACTGCAATTGCCAGAACGAAAATTGCATAAATAAGTTGGTGCCCTTCTGGGTTGAAGGTTTCGCAAACATGTACCTGTAAATAAAATAGATCTGTCAGCTGCTACAGTATATTTCAGTATTTTTAAGTACATGTATATAAAATGTTAAAAATGTTCTCCTGTTATATATTTTTCTCAAAATATAAATTTTACCTTCTCAGCTATGATTTTCCCTCATTGAAAAGTAAAGGTTTTGTTATTGAATTAAAAAGTCTTTCCAACTAAAGCTTGGTGCATGATGCATGTACATGTACATACATGTACAAGTTTGCCTGGTATGTCACATAAAGAAAATGGCTGTGCCCATATCATGCTATAAGGCATTACATCGTGCCAAGAATATATTCATATAAATACATTGTGTAGCTTTTGTACACTTTTGTAAGGAATATACATGTACTGTACATGTACATGTAGTACATCAAATGGCAGGAATACATCTCATTTTTCAGAATATCTATACTTATTCTTTGGGGTGACGTTTCCTTTAAGGGCAATGCTTTATAAACACATTCACCAGTGACTTTTATAAGGTTGTGAAAGAGTACATTAACATTTAACTGCACCAGTGCCGAAAGTTTTTAACTGTCACTTCCTTTCATTTCCATGGTGTCATTGAGTGGGGAAGATGTGTCAAAGAGATATCAGGCCTGTGCTGTTCCTGTTCGTGTATATGAAGGAAAACAATGAATTACAATAATTACAATATATGCAATTTATGACATACTGTACATACAAACAAATATAATAAATGAATAAAGATTGAATTATATACAATTTATACAAAAAAATATATACAAAATGCATGTGTATATGAAGCAAAAAAGATAAATAATCAAATTCATGATTGCCATCATATAATATGTACATGTACATGTACATGTATGTACATTGTGCATGTACAGGTATTCAAGTTCCCTCACTGAAACTTTTGTGAATAAAATGTTGTAAAGGCACAGTTCAAAGTTGTACCTGGTAATTTTGAAGGTGATGTTGGCACAAAAATACACCATCAAACATGTACAGTACCGGTACACTGTAAATGATACATCAAGTACATGTATAATTTCAAGTTCGATCACTATTTACAAATCTCAAGGTACTTGTCGTCACCATTGTCCAAGTAATGTACAGGGAGTTGCAAGGCGCCGCATTGAATGGTCATTGATACATTTTAACTGTGAATCCATAGTACGTCTTTCTTCCTAAATTTGCAAGCTGTTCATGAATCATGCAGATTGGTACTATGGAATACAATGTGTTTAAAATTAAAAGGTTGTACAACGTTTCCTCATGAGAATCTTATTTATCAAAATACCGTGGCATTTTTATGTGTACTAATGGCGAGTAAGGATGAAAATGTAGCTGCACACTACAATGATCCTACACATATTCACTTACAGTGTACACTGTATGTGTACATGTGTGCTATAAGATATTAACATTTATAACATTTATTTGGAGGTGTACATACTAAACTGTACATGTAGGTACATGTATTGTGCCACCCTCCACCCAAATGTAAGTGAGTAGTTGTACCTGCAAATGCTGGGGTTATAATAATTGCAGACCCATTATTATTATTATTATTTTTAATATATGAAGCATAGTATGCTTAAGAATGCTTTGAGAACCCTGTGCTAAGCTGTTGCATTTAACCATGGTATACAGTATATGAATTAAGTCTTTAATTAAGGGTTAACATAATCTTTCTTTCTGTGATTCTCTGTAGGTCTTAGCTGGTGGCCTAGGGGCTTTGTACTCTCGTCTACCTGGTAAGCTAGATATCTCTCCTGATCATTGGCATCGTATCACCCAGGAGGACCTGGCTGACATGCCTGACCTAGCAATGTTTCTCAACTCCCTCGAGTTCTGCAATGCTGTTGTACAGGTTAGTATCAATGTCTAAAATTCTCTATATAGTCCTACAAATGTAGATGGGATACTGTACATGTAGCTATGAGGAGGCAAGAGAGGGGGGGGGGTTCCCCCCATTTAATAAAAAATAGGGGAAAGAGAGGGGCATGCAATAATGTGATTGCCAGGTGATTGCACCCCTTCCGCACCCTCAGCCTGTCTTGATGGTTATGTTCTTTTGCATATATCATCACCTAGTAAGATACATGTACATGTACATGTAAGTGCCTTTCCTCCCCCTTGACACAGTGCCCCCGCAATGGCTTGACCCATGCTTCACCAATGGCCATATACATGGTAGTCCTACGTTACTTGTGTAGGATTGGGGTTATATTTGGTGTTTAGAGTCAAAGTAACTGTTAGGGCAAGGGTGAGAAATGGGGTTGATTATGGTTTAATCAGACTATTACTGTACACCGTAGCACCAATGGCACTAATTGTAGGAATTACAACAATGTGGCTACAGGGTTGCTTAACAAGTTAACATATTACACTTCTATCCCTCCCTTCCTACACAGGTTGCCCACCCCCTCGTCAGTGATCAGCTAGTCCAGTTCTTCCATGATGGGTTCCTGGTTCCAGTTATAGGACCAGCCCTTCACCAGGTAAGTTTGAAAAGTCATATTTCATTTTTTACCCCCACAACTACATGTAATTCTAACTGATAATATTTCCCTATCCTAAGTCCTTTCCACGTTAACGCTATTTTTAACAGTTACACAATATAACCAGTTTGTAATAAACTTGAATGTCAATACTCTTTTGCAGATTTGCCTACATGTATACTACTACCAGTACTCTCAAAAAATCTTGAATTTATGAACATAATTCAATGAAAAAAAAGTTGTACATGTAGTTGCCTTCTACTAAAAAGGAGTTGAACCTGTACACCAATAGACATGTAATTTAACTTTCTTATACCACGGTTGATAATAGATACAAAAGCAAAATAAAAAAGAAAAGAAAAAGGAAGCAGAAATTTATACTAAACCTAATAAATTCTTAACAAAATATAACAGATTTTTGGAAAATTTATAGAAACAGAGTCTGAGATTACAAGCCTGTACTGTAGTAAGAAGTGTAAAAATATAATGATTATTGTTTAGAATATAAAACTGTAGAAGCTTTATCACTAAAAAGTAGGAAAAAAAAGAAGTGATTACCAGTTGTAGAAAGTAATAGAATGGTAGAATAATTTGTCAGCGATGATTTAGAATTCAAATATTCAAGTTTTATATCCATTTTTAATTCATTTAGCAGTAAAATACTTAAATAACTGCCATTGGCATGATATTTTAAAACAAAGAAATAGAATAGTTGAAATTCCAGGAATTTTATTTGGATGAATGATCAGGTAAACACAGTTTTACCAGTACCTCAAGCATTCAATAGTCACGAAACCATGTCAAAGGCAATGCATGGTGTTGAAATATCTAATACCTCGGAGGAACAATCACATTTTTACAACAAATTCTTATCGGCAGATTTTCTGGCCAAAATGTAATTCTCAAGCGACAATACTTGAGGAGATCATGTGCATCAGAGCTGATGGTGCATAGAATATGATCCGTGCAATAATGATATTAAAGGTACATGCCCAATTGCCCATGTACCTCTTAGGCTCTTAACACTCAGAATGAAATGATGCAAAATTGTTTCAAAGTTCAGTAGTAACAGCAGGATAAATATAGATAACAAATATTAAGTGAAAATTTATTTTGAAACAATTTTTTAAATAGAACTTGTAGATTTGGGAATTAATATCTCATATTCTTCTAGCATTAGCCAGAGTCATGTAGGAAACAACTATAACAGCTTTTGAAATACTACATAATAATCAAATTTTTGAAATATTCCTTTTTTCTGACATTTTTGGAATAGATTTAGGCGAATATAATATACTGAGGAAGCTTTCAAAACTATCAAATACTAGTAGTACATAATAGTCTTGAAGTGAATAGGGAGGGGATGTAATGGCTTGTTCAAAGGTTCAACGTGTTCAAAGGTTGAAATCTTCCCTTTTTACTATTTCTTTTGGAAATATGCCCTCAGTACTATGAAAAATAGGAAACTAGAGAATGGTAGTAAGTACGCTGCTTACTGACGCTTGTGAAAAGTAAACAAAGCCCGTTCCAATCACCGGCTAATTTTTGTTAATATTCAACTCCCACTGTCAAAATGTTAATGGATAGTATTGAAGGAAAGCAACCAGAGATTGAAAAGGATATCTTTTGAAGCCATCTTTGTGCTCTGAGTCATAATCTGTCATTATGATAATGTGAAGAGAGCAAGATGAGCATTTACTCTACAGTAAATGTATGTTATTAAAGTCAAGTGAGTTAATAGCACCCGTTTGCTCTTAGGATTTAATGTTTTCATTATACTTTTTTGAATATATCATTGTATCCTACAATGTACATGTATCCTCCTAAGGAATGAAAACAGAAACCATAACTGGATTGATATATATATTTTTTCAATTAACCATGTGTGTTAATTAACCATGTATGTGTGTACAAAAAATATGTACATTGTACATGTACATTAGTTAAAGAAACAGGATTTTAATACAGTATACTCATACATGTATGCATCCAATGCTATCCTATATTTTGATTTTTTTTAAAACCGAATTCACCCTTGACTAACAATAATTGAACATTTTAACCCCATTTTGTTTGTCCCTTGTGATTGGTATGAGCATCGACATACTCTTTTCCTGCACCCTATTTCTTGTTTACTTGTTTACTTATTTATTGTTCATTTATTTATTGATGATTCTCAGTACAATAGTGTTTGAATAAGTAATATATTCAATATTTTTGTAATCATTGAGTACCGGTAACTGCAAATACCTGCATAATTGTAAATTATCATTCCATAGAATATAATGTGTTCATTTTTATTTCAATAAGTTTATTTTGTTATCCCTTTTAGACAGTAACCTGCCTAAATTCTACATGTACATGTATGTATGATGTATTATTATATTATTGAAACAAAAATGTATTATCACTTTTAAAGTGTAAGATGTAATAAGTTGTTCCAAGTCAGTAGCCATTGACTTGACATACATGTACTGTACGTGTAAAGTTTTCATTGAATTGTGTCACAATATCCACTGTAGAAAGAATGTATGCAAGTTCAGTTGTATGAACACATTTAACTGGTCGATAATCTGGGCATTATAAGCACTTGTTAAAACTGTTTTTAATGAATCACAACATTACCATCACATAGGCCTGAACCTCATAATCATCTCATGTTATTTAACAGAGTGTAAACACTTGAAAAACTGGACAGAGTATTTGTTAAAGGAGAGCACAAGTGTAAAAAATGTCTCTGATTTAGGCAAAAAAGATGTCAAAGTTTGTGGGGGCATGTTTTACAAACCCTTGCTCCCCTGCCTACTGCCATCTGCGATCTCCCCCAGTCTCATGTCCTCTACCCCCCCCCTGCCCTAGCTACAATGTAGTCCTCTTCCCCTTGCCCCCTGCCCTCTGCCACCTGCCCCCTCTTCCCTGGCTCCTGCAACCCCTCCCTGCCCCTACCCACTGCCCCCTCCTCTACATTGTAATGCTGTCCCAGCTTGATGAAAATAGAAAAGAAAACTTTTAAAAATTTTACATTAACACTCTAATTAATATAAATTGGTAAATATAGATGTGATTTTATAGTCCAGCAACTACAGGTATTTGAAAATAAACAGAGAGTAATGCTCTTAAATAGGAACTCTGATCAAATACAGTGGAACCTGTCTACTATTAAAGGCCATATGGGAATCCGAGAAAGTGGCCAAACTGGCCATTATAGACAGGTTACCTTAATAGGGAGGCGACCACTGGGTCAGGCTGATTAACTGTATACATGTATACAGAAACCAATTGCAAAGTGAAGAGCAAGTTTATTGTGGAGTTAATGCATGTTTAAACTCTACCCTTCAATCTCCTACAAGCTGGACCGTGAAGCCATTTTGCTTAGATCCAACAAAAATCGACCAGTAAGTTATAGAACTAGCTTTGAAAAAATGCTGCAATTTCACTTCTTTTCACTAATTATTCCTTCTTTGATCACCAAGTGGAAATAGTTTTGTTTTAGTTTTGTTTTGTTTTGCTTTAGTTTTGTCTGTTTTAGTGTGTTTTTGTGTCTGCCATTCTGATCTGTCTCTCTCGCTGTCTCTTTCTCTCTCTCTGTAATGTTTTAGTAGCTACATGTATATGTATTCTGAAGAGTCTTAAATTTAGAAGGTTATGTTCAACCACTAGACATACTTGCAAATGCACAAGCTTCTAGACCTACAACTTCACCCTGTATTACATGTAGCATTAAGAACTGTGTATTACTGACACTGACTGTATGATTTGAAGTTTTTAAAAAATATTAAAAAAGAAGGGGGAAAAATGTTAACGTAGGTTGAGGGACTTGACGTGTTCAAAAATATGGTAAATGATTCATTTATACACAAGCTATTATTATCCCCCTCTATGAATTTTATGTTTCACAATATGGATACTGAAACCCATGCATCAGATTCCACAGTAGTGCATTTATGAAAACTTTTAATGCCTGAAAAATCATCCAACTTCATTGGAAAAGCTGATTTTTATACAGAGTTTCTACTATTAGAGAGGTGTCGTGGCCTAGTGATATGCTGCCGGACTGTGGATCACATGGTTGGCGGCTCGAGTCCCGCCGCGGAACTAATGTAATTTGGCAAGACATTAATCTATATTTGCCACACCCGACCCAGGTGAGGTGAAAAGGTACCTGGCAGGAATTATTTCCTTGAAATGCTAGAGTGTTATTATGGCAGCCATATAAAGCTGGGGTAACAATTGCGGAGCCCAAAGAGTGTCAAATTTGACAGACATGAGCACTATGTATACAAGAATCCAACAGTTATCATTATTCTTTTGTGAATGCATTAAAGATTATAGATAAATTACATAGACATGGTAATACTTACACACATGTACAATTGTACTTATTTCTGTGATGGTTTATTGGTTTCTATTGAACAGTAACTCAAATGTATATTATAAATGTAGTGCCTTAATGTTTTTCATCTTTTTGAAGCTTTGTACAATTTCTTTGTTTTTATGTTTGACTATCATGAACTTACTTTATATATCTGTATATATTATACTAACCAACTTGGAGAGAAATGAGAAAAAGAAAATGTAATGCTGTCTTGCAATATATACTTCTCTCTTTCAAGAAATATGGACTTTTATACTCTCATGTATAACTTACTTGTACAGTTTATGTACTAACCACATTGGATATAAATGAGAAAAAAGAAAAACCTCAATGTAATGCTGTCTTGCAATATATACTTCTCTCTTTCAAGAAATACGGACCTTTTTACTCTCATGCATGGTGCTGGATTAATGTGGTTAGTTGTAACATGTGAATGGTTCATGTAGATCCTGCAAGCAGCAATCAAGAATGACCCTGGCCTGGGATTGACCAATGAACCACAGCATGGGAGATAAATGAACCATTCCTTGTACATGCAGGGCTAGGTCATTTCTGAGAGAAATATTGTTTAAAGGTTCTTGTGAACTTTAGTATGCATGAAACTTTCATGACTTTTGTGAATGAGTCAGATATGCAAAACTTACTGTACAGGGACCCGATTCACAGAGCCTTTTTTCAATGACAAATGGCAAAAATCAGTGACAAATTTGCTGATAACCAATCAGAAGCAATGATTTCACTAGCTTATACAAAAACTGTCATTTGTCACTAATGACAAGTTTTTTTTAAATGGGGCCCAGGTGTAAACACATATATGAGCAGTTTGCAAAAGATTCATGTTACAGTATGAGAGTTTCTGGTTTAAAGTGTGTCATGGGACATGCACATACGGTACACACTACTACCATGGTGTAATCCTATTTTGTTTAATGTACAGGGAACTTGTTATGTGTCAAAACTTGACCATATCACTGATACTTTTGAATATTTGTACCATCCTGTAGTACAAAAGGAGTATGAATTCTTACCAGGTAACTGTACATAGTGCAATGCACAGTGACATTAGAATAAAGTGCTTATTCTCTAGAAATATTCATTGTAAAACTTGGACTTTGTCTTTGCTTCCAGACAGTATTAGATCCAATCAGAAGGTCACTACATGATAATTTTGATGATGTGACTGATAGCTCAGACCATGTGATCAGTCTTGACAGGAGACAAAAATACATGCAAAATATTCATTTTTTGTTGATTATATGTAAAATGCTGAACAGTTGTATTTGGAATTACTATTAATAGGCCTACAATTTACAAGTGATGCACACATGACATCATGACAATCTTAAAGATAAAGTTGAGTTCTGGTCATGTGATAGCATTGTGAAAGAAACGTGGAATTGATCAGAAAAGGTTGATCATCTAGCATATACATGTAGTATTGGTATGTATGGCAAGGTTCTGGAATCATCAAAATGATAAGAAATTTGGCCAAGTCTTGGTAAAGTTACAAGCACTGTACACAGAAAGATGTATGGGACTACACGAACATGTGGCATAAAAATCTGTCCCGATTTTTATGATGTTATGCCATATTTTGAATATTAAGGCAATTGAAGAGCCATGCTTTTCGGAACATTTTTTCTCTGACGTTCTTCCACACTTGCATAATACAATGATAACGCTTACAAATTATATTTCACCTCTTCCCAGAACTCAACCTTCTCTTTATATCTGTTGTGGCAGATTCAGGATTCTTTCTAATTAAGGGACCACAAGTACATGTACATGTATATTCAGTATGGGCAGATTTGGGCTGAGGGGCACCTACCCCCTGTGCTCCCTGGTCCTGCTGCTGGATTGGGTTCGATTTTGAATCCTTTCATACGAAGTGTTATCTTTCAGGCTTTTTTCAACTTTTCTTGAAGTTGAATAGAAATTCCAGAACTACCATACATTCTTGCTGTGTATACTTTCTTCAAAAGAATAAGTTTCTACTCTCCAGAGAGTGGTTTCTTTTGTAAAAATCAGTCATGCTTTGTGTTTGTGGCAATTGTGAGCACAAACCAGTTGTAAACAATTTGATCTGTTTTCCATCCGAAATATATAGGGTGTATTCTGGAAATATCTGAATAGATGTGGATTGGAGAGAGTGAGTTAAAATATCTTTTTTTGTTATCAGCTGGATTTCATATGCCAATTTAGGCACCGGTAGCCTACATCATACATGTACCTGTACATGTACATGTACATAGTATGTAAACAGGGCTAGATGGTATTGACATTAGATGGTTATGGCATCATTGGGGTTGAGTAGGTGGATACGTGCTTAGGAGGCGTTGCTGTAATTGCTTTTAAGTTCATAGCATTGATTTACGATGTCAGGCATTACGCATTTCATACATGGTCTGTTTGGAGGCAGAAGGGCAATTTATATAACTACACTGTATTTGTAAAATAATAGGAGTTAACACCCTTCTGGCTCCAAACATACAACATTTAGACATCAATTTAGGAGCATGAATAACATGATATGTACATGTAACCATTCAGGCCGTATTTTGCTAGTGTAGATGAATTCCACCAATATTAATAGTTGCCCGACATAGCAGCGAACCATTGGAATCTGATAGAACTGTGTGTATAGTGTATAATAAAATTGCATTCTTTCATGGTGCTGATGCATGAGGTATCCCTAGATTGTATGATCTTGTGAACATTGGTACATATATATAGTTCATTTATAATGTACATTTCGGAGAGAAAAACTAAATGTAAATATAAGTTGTACTTGTTTTTAATACTGTAGGTTTGTATTGTAGGCAAAATGCATGTTTTTAACTTTTTTTCCTTCATTTTTTTCATTTGCAAACTCTTATCAGGCAATTAATTAACAGCAGTGGCCAGTAGTGCATAGCCTTGTATTGCTACCAGCTTCCACTTTGCTGCCTGTCAGTGTCACTAACATCACATTAACATACATGTACACTTGAATACATTAATTTTGCAATGTGAGTAATTGAAAGCAGCTCTCCATATGTTGTACACAAAGTGTAATTATCTAAGATATATTTCTCTTCCTAATAGCTGTATTAAAAATCAATCAGTTTCATGAAGGGAACATATACATGTAGTATCATCATGCATCAAATACTTTGTGTATTAAAAGTGTTAAGTGTTTGAGAAAACATTTCCTTAGGTGAAAATGTATTTAAAAAAAAAGGAGTATCAGAATTGGAAATTTGTGTTTGATCAATGACAGATTAAAAACTTCTAAACTTGTTCATTCTTTATCAAAATGCTCCCATCTTGCACTAGCTGCTCCATGTCTCTCATTTTTCTGCTTTTAATAAAACCAACTTGATACCAGGGCTAACTTCCCTTTTAAAGGAATATAAGGGCAATATTTGTGACCAGATCTTGTGGGCTGGATCATGGCAGTGTACAATTGCCTCTGAATCAGGAAGGTGTTCCAAAGCTTAACTTGTTATTGGTTGCGTTCTGATCAGGATATGAGAGCTATCGATGTTTTATTAAATATTTTGAAGTTTGAACGGAAGGTACCTGGTTGTAGTGAATGTTTTGAAAGGATGTTTACGTTGTTGTAATCAGTATTTGTAAAGTTCCATCTTCATTTTATTTCAATGAATCCTGACTGGATGCTACAGACATGTGCAGTTGTATTTACATTAATTTTGATTGTTGGTTTTATGAACTTGCATGAGTGCAGTGCTTTTGCCTGCATATACAATTATACATGTACGTGTGCTTGATGAACTTTGAAACCAGCAATTATTTAATTAGATATTAAGGAATGATGGTATCAACATTAATAATGAATATTTTTTAATGGATATATATCGTCTGCTGAGAGCCAGAAGGGCAATGAAATATCACTTTTAACACAGAGTTAATTATCTGTTAATTAACTCTGTGTTAATGCCCTCCTGGGGGGTGTTTCACAAAGACTGAGATCAACTTTAAGTTGGACTTAAGTATAACAGGCCGTTCATGCCATTGGTTGCTATCCCAATTGCTCTCTAAATTATAATCTTTAGATAATATTTTTTCCATCAATAATGAGCTATCAAAAAATGTAAACTCTGTAGATTTGAGACCACGATTTGTACGTCCTTTGAAAGACAAATGCCAGTAAATGGTAAGAGCAAACAGTGGCATGAACGGCCTGTTATACTTAAGTCCAACCTAAAGTCGATCTTAGTCTTTGTGAAACACCCCCTGGTGCCAAACAGACAAAATGCCCTTCTGTCTCTCATCAAGCAACAGACGATATGCTCACAGCATGTTTGGAAAGATTGACTTAGCAGTTAAAATGTTTAGATACATATACGAACAGACAAATTCAAATTGCCCTGTGCATCATTATCAAGGCTGAACCGTTTCTTAGTGTATTATATGATGAGAGGTAGAAGGGCGATAACTCGTATCCTATCACACAGCATTAATGCCATTTTAGCTCTCAACATGCAGACAGTATGCTGTGTGTGGTTTAACACTCAGCATGAAACTGACTTAATTATTCCTCCAGGATCTTTCCCTGTCGGATGCTACAAGGACACTGACATATGACTTCTCAAAATTGGTGAATAACAAACAATACCCAAAGTGTATAGAGTTTTATTTCATTTTGTAATTAGATAGTGTAAAATTACAAATAGGTATCGTATGTGTACTGTAGTACATGTAACACCCTGGCGAGATGTTTTACTAGAAAATAAAATTGTAGGTAATTTTGTTTTCCCCCAGTGCATAAATTACACAATTACAGAAAACAAATAAATACAATAGAAACAAATTTATCATTAATATGTACAACTCAATTTATCTTTAAGCCTGAATATATTCACACTCTTCAATGATTAAATTTACAAGTTATTGAATTACTTCAATACACAAACTAGTAGTTAACAAGTTATTGCTACGCTGGGTAATTGTGTAAGTACATGTACCATAAGGACAATTTTTCTCATCATCAGGACCATCTTTTGTGTAGCTAGGAAGTATACATAAAACTATGAATACTTGGCTACTGGAATTAAGTGAATTTTAAGTCAATTAAGAACATGGAGAACATTAAATCATATCAATGTAATCTTAGATTGCTATCTGTACATACTGTACATGTACATATGAACTTATTCCATATGTCTACTTGTACTGTATACATACAAATTAATCACTGGATTCAAAGCCCCAGTCTTATATATATATCAAAACATGTACAGAATGGCACAGAAATATGTGCATCTCATTTTTTTTCTGATGTCATTTTGGTTGCTTGCTGTGCAAATGTTAGTATAACCTTGAAGCATGCCTGGCCAAGGATCTTACATGTACCAGTCTGAGGCTCTGAGCTATGGAGAGTGTTTTTCTATATCAATACCTCCTCTTCCATACCAAAAAAATTGGGTATACACATGCATTTAGGGATGATACAGTACACCACAACAGACAGTGCTGCCAATGTGCTACTACTCATAGCTAGACAATGATAATTAATAGTCATGCAATGGCATATATTTAACAACTAAATCATTCATACCCTTACACAGTTATGTAATTTGTAAAGTAGGTGAAAAATTGAAAAATTGTCCCGATTGATGTTTCTTCAGAATGTGACATATTAAAGCTTACATCAATCTAAAAGTATTATTTAACAATCGCCCACCTGTTATTCTGAATGAAGTTGGGAAAAACACACACAAAATTAGAAGGGTAATATTAATTTAGTTGTCCTTTTTTGCATATCATTCGAAATATATAAAAGTGAGTATTACATTATTGTCTGATGAGAGCCAGAAGGGTCTTAAATCACATATACATGTACTAAGTTTTAAGCGTATAGACTGTACTTTTGTAGAGCTAGAGTTTATGCCTTTTGGGCTTTCAGTCGATGGTATTTTATGAAGGTGATCGAGGCTTGTTATTAAAAATGAAATGATAAAATCTTTGAGCAATGTCACTCTGAATATTATTTTGCATTCTGGAACGGGAGGTATACATACCGGTCCGCTCAGAGCTAGAAGGGCATTAACTCGTATACCATACAACATATAAATAAGTAACCTCCTTCTGGCTCTTAACCAGCCTGACAGATGATGATTAATCACACTTTACCATGCATCAAGGGGGTATTTCCTTACCCGACCACTGACCCTGCTCCACCCCTCTTAGGTATGACAGTTAGTGGCATTGGCTTACTGGTACATACCAAGTTTTAGTGTCCGTATTGGTATATAGGCCTACCCACAAGGTACTATATATTGTTTATAGTTGGTCCATCATCCATGGTACTACATGTATATGTACGTGTACAAACCATTTGGTTACAGTCTAACCTAACAATTGCATCTGAAACTGGTAATTAAGATGATGATTAGTAAGACATGAGGTCCCTGGGATAGACTGCTTGGTGTTTGTAGGAAAATTTCCCTGGGATAAACCAACAACTTCTTTAGAAATTCATACTTAATTTGTGATTTATCAAAAATACCTGATCCAGGAGGCTTTTTTGGATTTTGTATTATTATTTAGAAGAGCACATGTTACATTATCATAATGACTTTTTATTCTCAGTTTCTGACACAGAGGGAAATCTATGATATATATTGCATATGAAATGACAGAAAATGCAGGCTGAACAATTTAGTCATAATAATAATATACAAATAATGAATGCTTATGAGTTCAATAGTGCGAATATTTTCATGAGTTGATAGATTAACGTTAATCTTTTAACAAATGAAAATATTTACACTATTGAACGAATGAAAAACATTCATTATTTGTTTTATACAACATCTTACAACAAATTATGCTTTGCTCCTTAAAGTCAGGCCTTCTCGATTACATTCAGATTGCCTTCGCGTCAGATGCGCGCAGCTAATATAAAAATGGGATAGACGCACGGCAGAGAGGTACATACGCAGTCTGCATATAACTAAAAATGCACGCTCGTTGAATAGTACTACGGCGAATAGTTACCAAAAATGCACGCCCGTGCAATAGTATATCTATTGAATATCATGTGACCAACAATCCTCCAATCAAATGACAAGGATTTTCTTAGGTGTTGTATAACATAAAATATTATACTAATTAATTCAGACATATCAGTGCTCTCACTGCTCCTGTGCACTTGAAATATTATTTTCATTACCAGTAGTCAATTATTAGTGCTCACTCAGGCAATATTTTCCTTGAAAAAGTATAATGCCCCAAGGAATATTTCTAACACCTTGAATAATGCAGGGAAGTTGATGTAATGCAGTCAGATTGTTGCATGGCTACATATCGTGCCTCATCATGATATCATCTGTTGTTTTCCTGCAGAATGGTTTGCATTGAGACTGAGAGCCAGAAGGGCATTAATTCATATAATTTGACATACATTGTATAGGGTTGATGCCCTTCCTCTTGCAGCAGACTAAATTAATTGTCCCGACACCTTGGCAAATACAATATGCACTACATGTACATACACTATAGGGAAGTTGTATTGCTCTCACTATCATAGCCTGTATATCATACCTTGTGATATATCATCTGTTGTTTTCCTGTAGGGAGGTATATACATTATGTAAACAGTTCAAGGGCACTATTTACATTGCAGTGCCTCTACAGTGGTGTAAGATATCATTAAGAATCTCCGGGCCTTGTGTACAGACCATAAACATTATCGTATAGATTCTGGTTTCAAACAGAAGCTTGTATACTGTTAAAGTGTGTTTAGTTTTAAGTATTTACAGTATGGTTGTATTTCACAAATGATTGGTTGAAGTGTGGTACATACATGTATATTAGGCTCCACTGTCAAGGTTTAAATGAGTCAATCATTATAATTTGTATATATTTAATGATTTTTATATCACTTGTTACTTGATTGACCAAGTATAAAATTTCATAGGGTACTTATCGTATTAGCTATTGTGATCATAAATCCATACCTTAGGCTATTGTGGTTGTAAATCTCACACCGCTTTTGTTCTGTTGTAGCATTGGGGTTCTATTGCTGTAAGTTGCTATTTGGTTTACATGTACATGTATATATGCTTTACTACATGTACATGTACAGTATGTATGTAGATGGATTATTCAAAGATTGTCACATATTATATATATATATATATATATATATATATATATATATATATATATGTAAAGACAATCATGGAAGTATTGCAATAAAAAATTGTCCTATAAAAATTGATAGGTATTTATGAAATTGTATATATTATATGCTTGTCTAATCTTTAAATGCAACAGAATCACTTCCTCATCCCCACACCACTTGTCTTCTGCACTTCTCTTTCAAAGCTTATTACATTACTTTCATTTTCATAACAACATTGTTCTTCTGAGAAATATCAATCTTAAATAATATTAATTGCAATCAACTGGCTTGGTTGGATTTGCACAGTAACATTTCCTGCTAAACATTTCTTGTTCACTTGAAATTCATTTGCAACGTTAATGTTTTGTGTATTTTTTGTTGTTCTAGATATAATTTGCTATCACAAGTGTGCTAAATAATTCTAACATCATTTTCACTATATTAGATGTGTAGCCATGCTTCTAAAAACCTTATTAAGCATAGATATTTGTATTTGTACCACATAAAGCTTCTAATTCCTAACATACACGTGTATAAGCACTAAACTGGGGAAATTAATCACTGCTTGTTATATACTTAAATACTTTATATACTAGATGAACAATCGGATGAGATTCTAATATTTGTTAATTCTTTAAATTTATAATCCATGCCCAATATGCAGCTACATGTATAATCGTAAATGTGTGTGCTACAAATGTATATTTGGTGACACTTACATACACGTTTGGTTATGATATTGGTGCATTAAACATTTCAGTATACCATCGTACAAATTGTGTAGCCAAGTTTTAATGGTGAAAAGAGGAACTAACTAGGTACCTATAGTGTTTCTAATATTATTCTACTCCTATAGTTCAAAGGTGATATAGTATAGGATTGATGTCTTTATCATTCTTCCTTTTTGTGATAACACGAGCCAAATTTAGAAACCATTTATGAGCGATCAACTACTCCGGCCTTCCTCTGATTTAGAAAGCCAGAAGGGCCTTACAATGTATATAACTCCAATCATTTTAATCAATCATTTTAGAAGAGTTATTACCTCCCCTGCTACATATAATGTAGATGATAATGTTTGAAAGTGAATTATTTGTTGTATTTGATAAGTGTCACATTACATTTTCATGAAATTTGAAAGAGCACATTTTCTTTCAATACAAAAGCCTTTCACTATTGCCTCAAATCTTAAAATATAAATGTTTGCTGTGTTAGAAATACCTTTGAGCACCTGAATGTAGTTATGTATGCACTATGTACATAATGTATATCAAGGTTAAAAATAAAAATAGAATAATGAGAAAGCACCATGTATCTGGCACCCCTCTTGAAATGAATTGCCTTTTGATTGTGAAAGACGTTTCCCTGAAATGACATTACCTTTTTTTTTAATGTTGAAGTTGTTTAATTAAATCATTAATTATTCATGTCTCAATTGGATTCAAGGTGGGAAGGGATGTATGGGGTTGGAAGGTAAAAGGAGACACAAGAGCAATCTGATTGATTTCCTCAAATTATAGAACAATGTATGTCCAGAAAACATGTACTGCAACTCCCTCTTAAATACTTTTCCCCCAATTTTGTTGATTTATACCCAATTTGATCCACTTAAGAAAGTAATTTACCCTCCATTGATAAGCAATTTGATTCAACCACAAATTTCCCCAAAGCACTGGATTGTACTTTTTGGAGCAAATTTATGAAGCCCTTTCTTCCTTTTGCATTTCATTTCTTTTTGATATCGAAGATTATCCAATTTGAATTTTGAGGTATACATGTACACTTGTACATTGATGAATATGAGCTTGATCAAATAGTGCAATTTTCTTTTTTTTTTAAAGCAGAAAGAAAAGAAAATGGGAACATATTCATAGTTTCAGATGTCAAATTTGTGATCTGTTTAATGTAGCCTAACCAAAACTTATTGAATTTGTGGAAGATTGGAAGTTCAATTCTTCTATATACAAGGATGTGGTTTGTCATTAATGCAGGTGTACAAATACATTCAGATGTTCAAAGGTCAAATTGTTCTCATCATATTTTTGTCTTTTCTTGTTTCAATAAATGTTTGAGCTGTTGCCATGTTGTTTTGTCTCTCAAACTGTTCTCCTCTTCAATCTTGATTCCTCTTCTTCTATTTCATCTATTTTAATCTTTCATTCTTTGCCATTCATTCCATCACACATTTTCTCTCCAAACAGTTTTCACATGCCGACATCTTGCGGAATTCTTCAGATTTGGTAGGTGTTGATATATAATGACATGTTACCCCCTTCTCTTGCAGTGACTGAATAGTTCATTGGTGTTATGACCGATGATGCAATTTTAAATTACCAGTTTTTATTTTATTTTCATTTCGATTTTATGAAAGTTTTGATCTTAAGTTGGAATGACAGAATCTTCTTTAGTAATTGCATGAACACAGTCATCACTCTCCTTTTGAAATTTGATTTTATTTATGATATATTCCATATCAATGAAAGAAAGTACCACTCTTGCATTTTTTCCTCTTTTTGACGTTAGCAGTACAAGCACAGATGTTTGTAGCAATAAGGAGAGATTTAAATTTATCAATATTTACTTATTAATTCTTTTCTCCTTACTCAAGGGGGAGAGTTTGTGTCCTTTTTCAAACTGAAAAGAAATTTTCACGAATTAGGTTCAAGTGGATAGAATTATCTTCAAAAAATGCAATTTTTTAAAGGGAATAGGTTCACAAGAAAGAAGAAGGAAAAAGATGAAGTACATAGGTACCAAGATTATTAACAACAAAATCAACTTGATTTGGAGTGCATGCAGCATTTTGTGTGTTAATTTCCATGTATTCACTCGCATGTCATATGTTTGCATGTCATATTTTGCATGAGGCATCATAATAATTTCACTATATGTTGCATTCCTCACATAATATCAAACTTTCCATCAAATACACCGATGAAACTCTGACATCCTGAAGCATAATCAGCCCCAATTTATTGGTTTCCCCAGTAATTGACTACTTTCGTGACATTTGTGAGATTGATTTGACCATATACTGCCAGAGCATCATGGTATATACTAGAATGCAGGGGCACTGACTCTGAAAAATGGCAACGTTTCATTTGAATCAACTCTTTAGAAACTGAAAGCTGTTGGGTCGTACTCGTACTAGTAGCATTTTGTTTGTACAATGTATTTTGGAAGCTCTAGAATGTGGCCACTTTCACTACCGGTAAAAAAAGGAAAGGAAAGTACAGAAAAGAAAACTAAACTAAACCTAAATAAACTAAAAATGGTCTTGACAACCAGTGACCAACTGAATAACTATCACCCGATAACTGAATAATTCAAAACAATAAGAAATCGGAGAAAGAAAGTGCATGCCAAATTGAGAGAGAGAGAGAGAATAATATACAGAATAAAAGTAATGTATTTGCAGTGTAGAAATTTCATACCTTTATCTCTTTTCTTTAAAAACACAAGGAAAGTTACTATGTAAGTACAGACTTCTATAGTGTTCTATAGTCTAGTGCTGTCTGTATGTGTATTGTGTATTCTTCTTTTTGATACCTACACATACTTTGTATTACTTATTTTCCATTTCAACTTATTTGACTCATTCTTTTATGAACAAGTGCAACTATTAAAATAAGTTAGAACTTTTTTTTTTAGTGAATATCTTTAGTAGTGGTGTTAGTATGCTTTCTTTTGCATTTAAGCATATTCTTACAAAAGTTTTGATTTTATTTAGAATATTTTTGCATTTTATATTGACTGTGCATGCATGGAAAGATATCTGATTACACTTGTAGTTATGTTTTGTATCTTCTTTTCATCTTTGAAATCTTTCTCAAACTTGTTTGTTTCTTCTGTAAAACTAGGGTTGGTTTTGAACAAATTATATTTACAGTGATTAATTTTATTACAATTGCATTGTTATGGCATACTCATTATTACAAATGTACAGATTTTGATTTTGTTTTACATGCATGGAAAAAACACATTACAAATTGTTTTATTTTGGGGGCCTATAATCTTACTTAAATATATGATTTTATTTGAATGTTTGTTCATGTCGCTTTTACTTCACAAGAGATTTTAAACTACATATTTATTGTTCATGACCACTTTATATTAAAAGATCCACTCACAATATTTTTTTCAGATTAGACTGCAATTTTTGTGATAAAGTGTACATTATGTACTGCAGGGTCGAATATTACTTCTAATTTCACAGGGGTTCATTAAAAATTCTGCAAAAATAAAAGCAGCATTCTGATGGTGCTGGCCTATAAATCGAGCTACATGTTAAGTGGTAGCAGGCGAAAACCATAAATGTACGTGCATGCTATTTGAGTCAGGGATGCAATGGGGAGGGGGTGCATGCTTCTCTTTGGATCTGGCACGGATTTGAATAGCATGATATTTGTAGGAGAGTGAAGCTAGAGAATTATTGGTGTTCAAGATAAATTGAGTTCTGGTCAAGCGATTTCATTGTGAAAGAAACGTTGTGGAATCGATCGATCAGAAACGGTTGATCATCTAGCATATTGGTATTGGTGTGTACTGCAAGGTTCTTGAATCATCAAAATGATAAGAAATTTGGCCCAGTCTTGGTAAAGTTACAAGCACTGTACACAGAAAGATGTTTATGGAGCTACATGACTCATGTGGCATAAAAATCTGTCCCTATTTTTATGATGTGATATGCCATATTTAGAATATATTAAGGCATTTGAAGAGCCATGCTCTTCAGGGAACATTTTTCTCTGATGTTCTTCCACACTTGCATAATACAATGATAACGCTCACAAATTATTTTTTCACCTCTTCCCAGAACTCAACTTTCTCTTCAAATATATCCGGTTCTCTTATTTAAAAAAAAATAATAAAACAGCAACATTGGTGATTGGTTCAATTTTACTCATATGTTTTCTGTCTCTTTTACAAATCCCAATGAACCAAAATCAGAATCTGAATGAGGAGATTGTCTCAGCAACAGCTTACGTCGAGATCTTCCTACGCTCCATTTCCGATCCTCGCCTTATGAGGGCGTTTCTCAGGTATCTGTGCCTTGGCTGGTACGACAATACAACCATCATGGAGTCCCTTATCCGCAGGATAGGAACCAACTCAAAGGTAATGTTTGATTTCCATGTACTGTATGTGTCCCATACTCCCATTGCACATACACAACTGAATAGTTCATACCCCTTTAAAATTTGATGTTATTTGTGTTTTTCGTAACTCAAGAATGAAAGGTGGACTGGTTGAATTAGGGCCTTTTTAGAAAACTTTTAGATGGAAGGTTTAATGTGTCACATTCTCAAGAAATTGGGACAAATCAATATTTCACATACTTCAAATATTACAAAACTTGGTATTAGGGTATGAATAATTTGGTTGTTAACTGTATACTACAAAACATAGTGGCAGAGCTTCTTTTTTTTTTTTTTTTTTTTTTTTGGGGGACTTACGGTACATGTACATATGTATTTAGATATGGCAGATTTTGGCCAGAGCAGGCTACATGATCCCCCCTGCCCCTGGATATGCAGCTAAAATGCAAATTCTTACGTGTAAACCAATCATGATTACTCTTTGAAAAGCTACAGCAGAAAATTCTCATTGATCAATACCAGGAAAGATGAAATGATTTCCACATGTATATTGTATTGAAATAATGATAAAGCATATCTCATATTTTCTATCCTGTTTGTAAATATCTATGACAGATGTACATGTATTAGTTAACCTTATTTAGTAATCCAAGAGTTTTTGATACAAGTAATTTCAATAAGATTGTGAAATCTTCGTTAGTATATCATCCCATGGATAGGTTGTTACATAAAGACCTACTGCACTCTTCATTAAAGAGTAGGTTAATGTCTATAATTGTAAGCCTGCACACTCCAGATCAGTTATACAGGAAGGAGAGACCAGAAGGTTTCTGTGGTTAAGTTCACTATTCCCTTCCCAGGCCTAGACGGATGATGCCAAATAAATAATAGTGATGATAACTAGTCATTATTTTTTTCTTTATAAATGTTTCAGCTTTGTGTGGTGACGTTATCTTTATTCAACACTCTGCTAGATGTCAATTGTGAGGACATCATGGTGGAACTGATTCTCAAGTAAGTCATTTAAATGTGATGATGTCCTTTCAGATCTGTCCCAACATGATTAGGTAAACTGACTCAACAAATTGCCACAGAAAAATTTGAGATTTTAAAGAATAGCAAGAGGCAACTTTGTAGAGGCCAACAATCTTGGCTGAACTGTGAACACAACAAATTGCCCCAATGGGTACTCTCTAATGATTCTGTTGTTGCATACATAAGTGCACAGGTTGTACCTCATTTTTATTTTGATGCAACTGCAGTCGCATGACCATACTGCCTCGAAACAGACTCCGTACCAATGTCTATCTTTGCAATTCCGGGTAATTTAATTTTTTTGTTTGATCCGTTTCAGTCTGGTGTCAGTCTGGTTGGTGTAATTGGGATATCAAACAATTTATGGCCCGTGCTTGAATGGGCCTCTATATGTATGTGGACATTTTACCTTGACCATAGATGGTTTTTCTTTTCCAGAGGAGGTTAATTCTCTTTTGTCTCTCATAACTTCTTTCTGTTCAGGTACCTGGTGCCGTGCACCCATGTCATGGCCAGCCAACGTAAGGCGATCAGGGATCTGGATTTCTATGGCAAATGGGCTGAGAAGTTCATCTATCTTAGTCCTGTATGCTGCAAACCACTGAAGGATATGAGCAAGGACAAGGAGAGTCACAGAGACAGCAAGATGGACCCGTCGTCTCGAAGCCGCAACATTTCTGATGTTGGGGATAACCAAAGCAATGGAACACTGGATGCTGTTCGGCTGACGTCAAAGGAACATGTTGTGATCACTGGTTCAAATCAGAGCTTGAACAATGCAACCAGCATAGATAGCGACACCATGCAACAGAATGGACATGGTAGACTGACCCCAGATCCATCGGCTGCAAGCAATACAAGCAGGACCAGTGACAGTGACACGTTATCCCAAGCCAGCAGACTTTCATCTGAGGAATCTGTGTGTGAGATAGAATCTAGCCATATAGAGTATTTACTAGATGCAAGACATGCTATTATAGCATGCAGTAAGTCCTGCAAACATTGGTCAGCGTCTTACGACGGTCTGAACCCTGCACCAACGATCCTGAGCCCTGATGTGGAGAATACAGGGCCAGGTGAACGATTTAGGTTTAATAGCGTTCAAAGTACCGGTAACAGATCGCTACAATCCACACCCCGTCACGAATCCACTGCTATGAATATGAATGAGAGAACGCTTGATTCGTCCAATGACCAATCAGGGGGTGAACAACCTCTTAGCAGGTCACATGACAGCGATAAGTACAATGCGTTGGAAGGCACACTGTCTTCCACCATTCAAGAGGTGCTACAGATGTCCATAGGAGATGAAAGTGCGAAAAAGGCAGATGCTGATAACGAAGTGTCGCTCGCGGAAATTTTCCAAGGTGAGAAACTAAGTATAGTTGAGCTGGTCGACAGTATGGATAAAATAAAAACCGATCATGCGGAGGACTCAAATGAGAGCCAGGAGGAATCAAGCCAGGGAGACAGCGATGATAGAAGTAGTAGTAGTAATGCAAAACATTCCTTGTACCGAAAAATGGCCTTGGACCGCAGTGACGTGATGTCTGAAGAAAGCAGACTCTCCTCAACATCTCGTAGTCGACAGGACTCCGAGTTTGAGTTTGATGAACCTGCTATCTTCTGGCAGTTTGACTCCGATCTGGAAGCAACGCCAAACAGGCGAATGTCAAGTACGGGTGGTGGCGGATACTTTTTTGATGAGCCGTTCGAGGAGCTTCATCCAGTGAATGATAATGGTGATTTGAACGGTGGTGCACTCCACAATCATAATGGATTTCTGGACAACGGGGAGTTCCCAACATCCTTTCACACCAATGGCACATCCAGCTTAGCATCTCCACTTTCCTTTGATGATCTCGATGAAAACCACTTCACGTTATCGGATCCTGATACGCCCCAGAGTGGGGCTTCATCTGGGAAATCAAGTCCCCTCCATGATGGGGAATCCCCAAGGAGGGCAGGGCCTCGGACAAACTACAATCTACCCCGCCCTGCTGGACTACCGTTGGCTTCAGTAGGTAGCCCAGGAGCATTCAGCCCAGTTGGCAAGATCACAGGAGCACCCACTATAGGTAAGTATCAAGGGCAACTCCACACAGAAGATATTTTTGACAGTTTCCACCATACTGTATGTAACCAGGCACCTCAAAACTACTAAAAGTGGCATGGTATGATTTATCAGTTAGAGTGCAGGTGTATTTGGTCAGGATGGTCAATTTTTAATTGTTAGCATTTCCTGAAAGAGTATACTTTCTTCTATGTAATTTCAAAATTTGGAAGCGCCAAGCAATCTGAAAAGTGGTATATTTGGCAGTGTTTTGTAGACCTATGTTGATCTGAGCTTGAGATTGTTGTGGTAATCCTCATTTCTTTACAACCCTGGCTACTAGTCTCATTTTTATCTCCTATAACTGTGAAATAGAGTTAACTGTTGCATAGATACCTGTACAAAATATAGAACAGGATGTGCTTAATTTGGTGCGTCAAGTTTAAGTTCAATCTGTTGACCCTTTCACAGAATTTTCCATAAAGTCCCAATCCTCATGTTGTCACCTTGCACAATACCTTGAGAGTCAGAGTGTGTAAATAGACAACAGACTTTAAATACTTTTTTCTCTATATTTAGTAACATTCTTTAAGACAGGACATTTTTTTTCAATAGGGTTGGTAGTATCCAACTGTGATGAGTTATACATGTATATCATTTTAAAGCTGAGACCTTTTTTTAATAAAATGGGACCTAAACACCAATAAAGCCATATCTGGCCCATTTTTGGTGGTTTTGTGGTCCTGGGTCACATACATGTCACATGTATTACTGATAAATGAATATTTTTCCAGCCTTCTGACCATACCAGTGATTAGTCAATATTTGTTTTGTGGTCATTATATTGACACAGGTGCCAAATGAATCAATTCCCATAAAGTGTTTTTTGTTTTTGATGGAAGTAATGGAACGAGAACCGTGTCTTAATTGTGCAATACATTCAGTGTCTTATTTGACATGCACACTGTGAATATAACTTTGTATGACTATTGATTGATTGGTATAAATTGTTCTTTCATTCTTAAAGATAAAGAACAGTTCTGGTCTTGCGATTGCATTGTGAAAGAAACGTTGTGGAATCGATCAGAAAAGGTTGATCATCTAGCATACAAGAATTGGTGTGTACTGCAAGGTTCTGGAATCATGAAAATGATAAGAAATTTGGCCCAGTCTTGGTAAAGTTACAAGCACTGTACACAGAAAGATGTATATGGGACTATGCGACCACGTGCGATATCTATTTGGTCCCAATAGATATAATAATTTACCAAATATATCAATTAGTAGGCGGTTTCCCGGCAAAATTTGTATCATCACGTATTAGTCAAAACATATTCTTGCACAAGATTGGTAATGAGAGCTTCCATTTCATTTTTTGAGAGAGGGGCGTTTCCAAAACTGGTCTTTACCTTTAATGTTCTATCCTACTCCTATTCCTTTATTTATAATGCAGATGCTTTTATGTGATCTCTTTTTTGGGGGGATTCACAAGTGCACCTTGAGCATTTGCTTTCGAAGTGGATTCAGTGCCTTACAAATCTCATATATTATTAACATTATTATTTCACTCTGATGTCATTGATATTGAAAAATTAATCATGTATTCAGGAGGCTGGAAAATGATATCTTATTGTCCCAAACAGATTGTGAAATCATGTGTAACTATATTAAATATGCATTGACCAACTAGAGATTGCTATATATATAAGCCTTATAAGTTATTATAATAAAATATTTCAAAATTTCTTTTTCTGTGTGTCACTCAGGTCCTTTTATGGTGACAATCTTCGCCAAGCTGGATTCCATGATGGAGAACTCACTCTATGTTAATCTGCTCCTGACTGGCATTATATTTCGGCTAGCCTGCTACCCCCAGCCACTCCTACGCTCCTTCTTACTCAATACCAACATGGTTTTCCAGCCCAGTGTGCGTTCTCTCAGTCAGGTGAGTCTGGAAGCCCGAGTCTAGTGGAACCTGTGGCCGAATTCTTAAAATTAACAATAGACTTGCGATTGAAAGCAAGTGCAAGCAACAACATGCTTTTTGCAAGCAAGTGCTCTGTCATGACTAGCAATTGCTTGCTTGAACAGATTGAATTCGCTTTCACCATCAAAAATTTGCTTAATGTTTCCTAAATCTTCTCATGATAGCTGGGGCCTTTTTTTTCTTCTTTTTTCTTTTCTTACAGAGAAGATAAGCTATTAATTTTGCATCTTTTGATTTCTTCACTTTTTGAGGCTATTAAACAGCTCATTTTCAGGATTTAAAAGAAGAAATGATGTAATCAATAATAAGTAATCTACTTACTTCTACTTAAACTAGTTTGTCAAATTTAGCAGCATTGTGACTGAATCTCTCTCACAAGCGAAATTGGAAGAGTGCCTGGATGGAAAACCCTTTTGGATACCTGGGCATGCATATCATTGTTCATGTTCCCCACATTGCACTTCCTTGTGACATATCTGGTTGAATAGAACTATTGTTCAACAATTGAGCTCGAATTTGATCTTTTACTTATATTAAAGCAATTGCTAGTTTAAATGACTTTGGCCCATGGAATCTGTAGGAGATTTGAGAGAAGCTTTTTGTTAATTGCATTCTGAAACAATAGCTACTGTACATGTACATCTACATGTATCTGTAGTATTATCACTTTTTCAAGAACCTTCTCAACTACAATGCAATTTAAACGAAATTGGCAGTTTGAATAATGGAATATTAGAAAATTTCCATTTGAGGCTCTGACTTGCCATATACTGTACCATATAAAAAGAGGGTAAAGGGAAAAAGTGAATTCATATCTAAGCCTGGGTGGAAGTGAACCCAGACTTAACTTCTGTGCACATGCATATGCAATGAAGTGTGTTGGCTTTTCTACTTACAGTTACATATCTTTTGTTTGGAGTGTATTTTCTGTATCCAATTTGCATTATTTATTTGCAGAAATTAAGGATTATTGTAAGTACGGATATGTATTCAAAGCAATTACTCATATTGCCTTTAAAAGGTCGTCTTGTATGAAAAACCCATTAAGGCTCATTTATACATCCTGTGGTAAACCGCAACATTTTTGTTGTTCTTGTAATAAATGAATAGTAAGTACGAATGAAAAAAGTAGCTACCGGTACTTGCAACAATGGTCCTATGCATACTCACTTATCTGTGTGTTATAAGATTTAAAAAATGTGAAGTTTGGTATGCTTTAAAGTATGCCTAAAAATGCTTATGTAAACCGCCAAGTTTACCTTGGCATATGTGAACAAGCCTTTACTCAGGTTGTGACATCGGTCAGGAGCAGACTCAATGCATAGACCGCTAAGATTTAGAAGTGGGACTACCTACAGGGTTGTGCTAAAGCCTAGCAATCCATTAAATTTAGAATCATTCTGGTTCTCATCCCTTGTTATGGCTTTTCATTCCTCAGGTCCTGACATCAGTAAGGAGTAGACTCGACGCCTACGCTGCTAAGGTGGAGAAGTGGGACACCAACCTGCACCGAGCCAAGCAGTACCTGACGACAAGGGAGTCCCCTGAAGAGGAGGGTCCAAACAAGGACAGGTCCTGGTCCATGGTGGAGGAGAGGGACAGGGTTACACTCAAGCCAAGGAGTGGTACCCTGACCACCATCAAGCAAAGTATAGTCAACCCTGCTTTCTATTAGAAACAACAACTAAAATCAAAGAAATATTACAAATGTATAGCTGTAAAACTCGATTCTCAAAAGAAAATATCGGTACCCATAGACTTCAAAGTTCATTTTCTATTTGTTTGCCAGATTGTACCTATGCTATGCTTTATGCGTTCTTTTTGCACCAGTGCACCATTGGCCCTGCGTTTCATTCCGTCTGTGCACAAATCACACTACGTGCAAATTAATGCAATGCACAGGGGTTTTACGGGCAAACGCACAAAGAGTTGAAGCTCACTTGTATTTTTGGTAAGGCTCCAAATGAACAGTTGATCCAGTTGCATGGATTTTAGCAATCCTGAGGGAGATTTCTGTGTAGTGTGCTTATCCCTTTTAGTTATTACTTTATAAGTTGTTAGAAATTGGAGATGGGACATAAAAATATCTGACTTGTGTATCTTTAGTGGAACTATAATATATGGAAGTATTTCGTCCAAACTCCTATTCACTTCCAGCACTAATGATTTTCTTTAACGCATAATCTTTATAATTTCTACACATTCCAGTTACTCGTCGAGGGTCTCTCAGCGACATGTTCCTGAAGCGCCGTAGCCGCTCCATCAAGACTTCAGAAAAGCAGAAGCTCTCTGCCATCCGCGAATCAGGGTCGGGAGCAGCAGCGATAGCGGGGCGATGTCACTGGAATCGTCAGCCCATTACGAGTCGCTGAAGTCACGCAATGCCGTCTATAGTGCTGTGGTGTTGGATGAGTTTGTGAAGGAACTTGCCGCATTAGCTCAGGAACATGCTGTCTTATCTGTTGAAGATATGTAGAGATATTTTGTGGGAGGATGGGGGGTGAAATCCTGTCCGCTAGTAGCTTTTTTATAACCAACGTAAACCTTAATAATACATTACTACAATTTTTTTTAAAAACAATATTCAAAATTGGATTAGATGTTGAATTTCAAAATTGAAAAATCCTGATTGAAATCCTGAGATCTCTTATGAACATTAATATGGAAATTAGAGGGCGTTTGGAACCTTTCAGTCAGAGAAAAGGCCCACCTGGCTTGAAATGTTGATGATGCCACACTAGTTGCATGACTTGAAACCAATTTGACCTTTTCTTGTAAGCCATAGTCACAACTAGCCGTGCAACTCTCTGCGTCTGTTCAATAATGGATTTTGTAGAAGATCCCTGTGTCTGACCAACATGTCTGCACTTTTTTTCCTGGCATCCTGGATCGTATGTAAGGTTTGCGATAGCATCTACGAATAAGCTTAGCACTGTCGTATATTGTTTTGCTTGGAAGGTGCTTTTTATATATTTAGATATCAAAAACGTTGTCCTCCATTTATTAATAACGCAAATTGATTTTCCAAACACTGATTTGTTATGCATCTGTATTTTAACTTCCAATATGTTGAATGCCCTCTCTCCTTTTCTCTCTCTCTCTCAATCTCTGTCTCTCTTTCTCTCCCTTTCTCTCATATTTAATTTCTCTGTCGCTCTCTGTTTTCTCATTGTACTTCTATTTATTTCTCTGTCTCTTCATCTTTCTCCCTCTCTCTCCTTCTCTGTCTCTGTATCTCCCTCCCTCTGCCTTTCAATCTGTTTTTCACTTATCTCTCTCTAGCTTTTCGACTCTTACCTCAAGGCCAAGTCCATTTCTCTTTCTTTATTTGTCTTTCTCTGTCTGTCTGTCTGTCTGTCTCTGTCTGTCTCCCTCTCTCTCTTCCTCTGTCTACATGCATGTTTTCAGCATAACATGTCATGTCAATCTTTGAGCAACTAAATACATATCCTTCTTTCTCTTGGCTATCATTTAAACACCAGTGTAAAACATGGAGTGGATGTATTAATGACTGATCTTGTACATGGAGAAAAGATTTCATCTTTATCCTCTATACTACCAACTGTAGAAGCCGGTGAAAAGAAGTATTCAATTCTCAGGAATGTTAATGATGGGAAGGTGTATATTTGTACCAAAAAAAGAAGAACAAAATGAGTGATGTTTTTCAATTATGGTGGAATGTTAATCAAATTTGAGCTTGATTAACTTGTTCTTTGATTAATATATTGCTTGCATACTTTTAAAAATAATTGATACCTTAGTTTTGTTGATCTATGTGGGATTGTTAACTTTGCTATCTGGGGTTAAAGTATTCACTCATAAACTTTTGTGTAAAGATTTTACAAACCACCTATTGACACTTACCATTTATAGGGAAAAAATAGTAGTTTGGAGGCCATTCTTTAGTTGCAGTGTGGTTTACATGTGATAGATACGGTTTTAAAGTGGAACAATTAATGTAGATCCATACTCCATGCTGCGATAGGCAACTGCTGTAAAACATATCCCGGTCACAACTTTCTTAAATATTCCTATTGTACTTAACAACCATGTGTGCCATTTTCTGGTGTAAATCAAACAATGAATTTAATAGAAAAAGGAGTTGGGGTATCATATGAAATCTATATTCTTCATATACATGTTCATGTCAAGAATATTACATAACACAGCCACATTTTAATCATCCATATAAATTATGTAGACAAAGGCAAGATATATTCGGACCATGAATGAAATAACTGACCTTTAAATATTTCCATTGGTAGAATACAATGCAAAGAGGAGGTACTTTTTTTATTCACAATCTTTTGCAGTTTGAAATAAATTGAAAACATCATCAAATGGGCTTCATGTAATCATGTAGTAAGTTAATGAAATTCAATAATATTACTGCAATATGTAATTTGATTGCAATCTTACTGAGAACTTTATTGAAATATCGTTAAAAATCAACTATTTTTATCTACCATGCACAAGAGCACTTAAAAAATAGCACATTCTTAGAACTGTACTGGTACATGACAAACTTAATAATATTGTTCATATTATGGGTTAAATTTCAATAGTGTAAATTAATTGTTTTACCGGTATATAATACTGAAATTTCAAACCAGTAGTAAAAGACCATAACAAATGTTGAAAAGTAAAGTAAGTGCAAATACATGTATCTACCAGTTGTGATTTTAAATATTTGAATAGATACATGACACAGTCACAATGTACAAAACACAACATTTTAGACTAAGTCAAGATATTATTGGCCTTATAAATATACTCCCATCACAAAATTCCATGTAATTAAAGGGAGGAACCAACTGTTTTAATAGTACATGTACATGTAACATATACAGATAACCAGTAGAGATACCTGTGTATAGTGTGAACATTTGAACATTTCTAGCACTACAATCTACTGATGATATGATACTAGCATAATACTTAGATAAAGTTATCATGTGACATGACATTGTTATTCCCACTCGTGAAATTATGAATATGAAACTCATGTGCATGATTTGGTTGAACCCATGTTTGATTATATACATTGTTCATAATTGAAAAATTAACCATTAACAGGGTACAATATCTCATAAACAACAAATGAAAAGTGCCGGAAATGAAATGATAATTTGTGATCCAGTGTGTTGGCAAAGTATGGTATATTAAACTCTAGTAAATTCTGCCTTTTGATGTATTTGAAAACAATTGTATACAGAAGCAAAATCTCATTATGTAACAGAAATAGTTGAATAGAACACTTCCAACTATTCCTACTCTCCAAAAGCCACCCTCTGCAGATTCTTCATATATACAATCGTGAATCAAAATATATATCTTTATCATCGCTGCATTGTGTAATAGAGAAGGAAAAGGGCTCCTAATGTACAGTACATGTATATTTTTTCATGGTCGATGTGGATGTTCCCCTTTTTCTTTATTTACAGCAATAAGTGCCTTAAAAATTGCAAAGTCAAATTTGATAATCTTATTATTGTTCAAATCTGGAAGTGTCTTCTCCTCTCCACTTATTCAAATCTTTTCTACTAGCTACAGTCACCAAAAACATAATTCTCAGGTTAAAAGAAGGGTTATACATAGTAACTGTACATGTTTTTTAATGGAGTGTTTTTTTAGTATGAAGCAAGACTTCACTTTCCTTTTAGGGTACAGTATATTGTAAACCTGCACCATGTAAGAACTGTGTTTAACACTACTTGGCCAGCGCCCTGTGACTTTAAAAGTTATTATTAATTGTATCTCCCCAAATGAGATGTATCTTCTTCAAATGTAAATTTACATTAAATGATAACTTATGGTTATTTTGATGTGACAGATAGACACAATGCATGGTAAGGTAAAATTCATTGCAGCAAGGTTGAAGACACAATATATTTTCATATTTGATTGTAAGTCAATTTGTATGTTACTGTGCTCTAGTTATATCGACCTATATCATGCTGTATCATCTAAAGCTCACAATATCTGCTTAGAGCCAAAAGGCCTTTAATTCATATCATTTAACACAGAGTTAAGACCCTTCTGGCTCTCAGCAGACAATGTGCATTAATGGACAAGGGTCACAGTGATAGAGTGTAATCTTGTTCCATCCTGAGGATCTAGACAACTTCCTAAAGTTATTTTCTTGAAATCTGTGTTTTAACAGGAGTTGCCCTAACAAAAATGAAAAATAAATATATTAACAATTTAAAAATAAAATGTTAATTAATTCAAATAATGACTTTTCAATCTAAACTATTTTCACGTCTCATTAGTTTAAATATCTGCATTGGGAGAAAGAGAAAGGAAAAAACAAACGTATTGCAGCTTAGATTTGAGAGAATCTTGCCATTAATGGACTAAAATCAAAGAAATCTGATAATTGTTAAGCCTAACCAGAACCATATGTGGGCACTAAGATGACTTGTTAAACATTTATTTCAATTTATTCAGCTCATTGTATTGATAATTACAATCACTTTGAGGTTTATAAGTCATTAGGTCAAATTGATATGAATGTGGCATAAAAAAGTGTATTATCTTGTTTTTACATATATCTCAATTTGGTGTCATGTTTCTATAAAAAAATGTTTCAGTCTCCTACCCTTATCCTTAAACTTGCCAAAATTACAAGTGCTTTGTTGAAAAGATCAAAGTTTTTAATCTTTGAAACATAACATGATTTAAAGTGATATTATAACAATACATTTAGGCCACTGTTCCTGGCTCAATTTACTGCACAGGGTGAGGTGATTTCCATTTATTTGCATAATAGGACTTTATGCATGAATGTATAAATGATACAATGAGAAAAACTATTAAATTAATAATGAAATGCACGTCACTTGTTACATTATGTGAACAGTTCTCTTCAATATCAGAATTGGATTTATGACGATTATTGTTTAAAATTTTGAAATGCATGGAGGAATTTAATAATGTATTTTGATAATTTTTTTAGAAAAAAGTGTGATGATGGGTCTGTAAATATTTTTGCAATAAATACTGTACAGTTCTATTTTTAATGTGCTAGAAATTTATATAGGCATAGAATTATCAGGAATATGACATGATCAAATTGTTTGGTTGTATCTTTTTTCCCTACAAATTTCTAGGAGACAAAGGAGGAAGTATTTTGTTGTAACTTGAATTGGTAGATGAAATGGGGCATGGGCTACTTAGTTTAAAGTATTTTGTCTTGAAAGTGTTGTTTGACGCGATGTCTGTTGAAAGAGAAAACTGAATTAAATGCAGTCTTTGATACTGAGAAATATGCAATGTATTATATTCTTTAGGTTTACATCTGCAATTTCTCAACTTTACTCCTATTCATTAAAACAAAGTTTTCCACCTGATTCAGAAAACCCCTTTCACATATAAAACTCTCATGTCCATGTTGACACAGAAATTGTTTTTAAATCTATTAATTTTTAGTATTCTATAAACTCTTTTCAGTATGTTCCTAATATACTTACATGTACATCTACATTGAACTGTGATTTTTATTTTAAATGCTGTAAGAGGGTGCATTTTCTACACATAAAATTTGTCCAAACTTCCAATCAAAAGGTTGAATATTACAATTATGACTGATCTATCATGTGAGGTCATTCTTAAATGACATTAAAATAGATCTGAGTTTATGGTAGTTATATAATGTTCAATGTGTTTTACAGGATGCAATCATATTAAAATTCATGGATGATCTTTACATTTTTTTAAAATTGAAGACCTGTTTCTGACCTATAACCCTTTGAGGAGCACTAAAACTGAAGCACTTGCTATTAAAGTGCCAGGCTTTGCACTTGTAATAGCGCCCTTGCAGAAGACACAGCACATTTTAAGTTGTTTTAATTTTGTGTTCTGGATAGATCTCTTTGATTGTAAATTGCACTAATAGTGGGCTTATGACTATTAATAAAATAATTGGGGAAGATGCTATTTTATGCGTCATCTTTTGATTTTTGAATATTTATAAAAATATGACAAAGATGACTCTGGTTTATGAAATTTTAAATTTCTGTTGAAAGCATTATTATGGAAGTAACTGTGTTGCTGAATTGTATTCAAATATTTCTCATCTTATAATTCGTAATAGAGTATTAGTATTTATGTATCTATCAAGTTCATAATGTCTTTTATCAAATTAAATAATTTATCTATACTGCTGCATTTCTATTACCAAGTTGTAGGTGACATTTTAGTATAATTTCTCTTTCTCTTTCTAGACATAGTTTCTAGATGTGTATTTAAATTTTGTGTCTTGTATTTACATTACTTTTAGAAAATTGTCTTTACCACTTATGATTATTAGCCTCTTTTTATTCATAATTTTAGTTTATATTAGTATGAGTAGTAAATGTATTGTATCCAGGTTTAAAGAAAATCCAGCCTACTGTTAAAGAAAGCAGACAAATCAAAGAAGCAGACTGTTGAAAGTTCCAATGAAATTGTAAGAAAATAAAAGAGTCATGAATTTTTAAAGGTTGTAATCACTAAACCTATGGGCACTTCAAATTGACTGAATCGGTAATGTCACTGTGACGTAATGCCAGACAACTTTCTCATTTGTTCTACACGCAATGTTGCTAAAATGTCATTTTTTCCCCCTCCAAAACGTATGACTCAGGAGGGTCTTTCATTTTTAGAGGACCTACATGTATAACAATATGGTATACTGGTACATAATATATTTTAAATAGTGCTCTAATGAAAAAGGTGCTTGGGAGAAAAACAGATATTAATGGTATTTTTTGTACTTGACAAATGGGAGAGTTGTCCATAACTACGTCACAATCCACTGACCAAATTGCTACTATGAGATTCACACAGATCTAGTGATCTCATATTTCTGACATTCATAACTTTCTTATTATTGGTCTGATTTATTTCAAACTGTCGCCATACCAAACAAACTTATTACAAAGGCGGGAATGCCCTTTAAAGACGCTTAATTTTCAAGAACTTTCTCAAGTATCGTCCCATATCCAAGAAAGCTCTCACTCATATGCTTTTGCTCCAAGTTATAAAATATGACCATATGTCATAAGACTTGTAAGCTGAAGAGTTGCTACATTTTATTTTAAAGTAGAGGGGTGTCTTTTATTATACTGCAAAGGACAATAAACAAGGAATTGTTTCGAAATGATTTTTAGCAAGGTTCCTTTTTATGGTAATGATTAACTTAAACACATCAGAAATATCACCTGTTTGGTGCTAGAAGGGAATTAACTCAGTGTTTATTTCATTGTAAAGAGATGTTCCTTATTATCTCTGCAAAGGACAATAAACGAGGGATTGTTTCAACACAATTGTTAGCATGGTTTCACTTTATAATAATGGTTAACTTACATACATCAGAAATATCATCTGTTTGAAGCAAGAAGGGCATTAACTCTGTGTTAAAGTATACAAGTTAATAGCCTTCTGGCTCCAAACAGACGACAAACACTTGTTTTGAAAACTGTACTCTGAATATTCCTCAAGGACCTGCCTGTGAAATAGAATATTAATATCATTCTTTGAGAAACACATTGGGAAAACATTCTTTACAAAATTGCACAATATTGAACATTTGCCCACAGCAAGGAATCATGGAATGCTGTACACTAAGTAATTAATCATGCAGGTTCATATTCAGAAATGAGGTGTCAAGTTGAAGGCATTGTGAGCTTGTAACCAGATCTTCATTTGGTAGTTTTTACTCTTTCCATCATTACCCCTCCTCTTTGACTACTCTGAAATAGTTTTGTCATACTAACATTGCACTGTTACATTACATTCTTTTATTTCATAGCATGTGATTGGAGAGGGTTGTTTTTATGAACCCTTTATTCGAGGTGTTTTAGACATATTTCTTTTATGATTTCAGTAACCAAGTGAGATATTAGAATTGCAGAGAGCAATATTGTACTTCATTCTCATATTATTTTAGAATTTTAACACAGTAGCTTCTACTTGTATATGATGTATACACAATGTTGAGATATTGCATTTGAAGGATCAGGACTCGTGTTGTATAGCAGATTTGTTTTTTAATGGAAATTTGAACATTTTTATCTAGATTATGGTTGGAACCAAAATAAATTACATTTAATTCATGATTATTTTGTTTGTTCTCCATTTTTTGTTTTTGTTGTTGTTATGGTGTTGAAAAAAATATGTCTCAAAGGCAATTAAACATAATAATTATAATTAGGTGCATGAAATTATGCACATTTAAGAGAAGTAACATCAGGGAAGAGAAAGAGAGAAAAAAAGGGGGAGCATAAGCCATTGAGAGTAGGGAGAGAGAAAGAGGGGAGATATATTGAGGGGGAGGTAGGTGAAGAAAAAAATGGGGAAATAATATAGAAATAGTGAAATAACTTCTGTATGTAAAAATATTGGATAAAAATGACAGGGGAGTTAAAATTATTGAGCAAGAACTTGGGTGCACTCCAAATTGAATATCCCCCTTATTTATTTTGTGCAAAATCCCATTGTAGTGTGATGTACTACAAAGGTTTATCATCATCATCATAATCATCATCTTCATCATCATCATCATCATTAGGGTATTGTCAGTCTTAAAGGTAATGCAAAATTTTGGGAAATTTTAAAAATTGGATGGATAGTAATTCTTTAAAATGTTGATATATTTGGATGCCCCTGTGAATGTATTATAAACACTAGAAAAATTTGGCCCCTAGCTAAAACACTTCTGCTTTCGAGAAATTGAATAATCAAAATTTACCGGTGCTCCCGGTAAATTTCAAATATTTCAAATAGCGCCTAAGGCCATTCCATGGTAGCTGCGACCATGAAAATCACAGAATATGCAGTTCTGATATATAATTTCCAAACGGGAATATAGCAAATCGGTCGATTGTAGTCAAGAAACATTGATTTATAGCTAAAGTAATATCAGTCTTGAGAGGTAGCTATACAACATAAAGAGTTTATTATTTACAATTTCATCATTTTAGACTCGATTTCAACCGCGACAACGATCATTGAATATTGTAAAATCGCATATGCTTCCAATATGTTCATTTGAACCAAATTCATGACCCCATACCAAAAATTTGTATATTACCTTTAATATCTATTGCAATAATTGAGACGCTCCAAATGTATACCAGTAGGTACGTGCATGTGTATGGAGTCGGGCTAACTCGGACCCAGGGACATGTACTGGCTGCTGCGTGCAAAAACTGTCAGTTTTTGCAGGTTTAGGTTTAGCAGGTTAGGGTTAGGGTTAGGGTTAGGGTAAAATGACAAAAATGACCGTTTTGCAGTGGGCCCGAGTTGTCCTCGCGGGTCCGAGTTAGCCCGGCCGGATCCGTGTGTATACGGCCCGGCCCCTTAATTTCGGTCAAATTAATCCTTGATCCGTTATATTGTAAAGGCTGCCCCAACCCTTAAAAAAATTGGCTTGGATTAAAAAATTCCATTACCATAAACCATACATGAAGTCTCATTATTTGATATGATCATGTCATTTTATATTCAAAAATGAACATTTGGCTGTAAAAATTAGCTTATCAGCATTTATCCTCCTACTTTGTATAATCTTTCCTTCTATTTTATTAGCTTCACATTTCGTATTCGTCCCTTTCTCGGGAAGGGGTATGCAGATACAGATGCCCCCCGCAATCCAGATGGCGTGCGCACGTTGATGACACATCCCGCCATAATTATAATCAGCTGAGTCGCGAATGTAAACAAACTGCCATATTGCTGAGGACTCGCAAAGTATCGCAACAGCATTTCCTTAGTACGCGTACGCCGCTCTGCCCCGTTGAGTAACAACTGTTGCAGCGCTCGATTACCGAACAGAGCTGGTGCCAAGGCCCGGGAGAAGAGGCATTGTTTTCGCCAATCTTTTGTCTTATTCTGTCGATTAATAATCAAAATGTCTGAAGAAAACTTCTTCGATAATCTCAAGAAAGATGTATCTTTCAGTGGAAACCGTGAAAAAGAGGCCGCGTGCCTGAAGCGCTACAACAAAAGAGGGTGAGTAACGCTTTTGTTTGTGAAAAGCCTTGATAATTATAATCAGACTGCAGTGTAGTGCAGTGTGGATTAGATCATTAGACCGACAGCTTCAGTCCCTGATAACGATGGATGTTCCGCTGACACTGCATACATGTACGTCTGGCTATATGTCAGTTTTATTAAAGAATCCCCCATACAAAACGGTTAATTCTGTTTAAGTGTGGGTGTGAAAGAAACTGCTATCTAATGTTAATGGAATTTTTTTATCTGTACGACTGTAGTCTTACTTACTTTAAATCTTATTTGAATTTTGTTGAAAAAATCAAGGCATTGCACTGTCATTGTTTTCAGTGACAATGATTCACAATGGCTAGAAAATGTAGGGCCTAAACTATTAAGTGTTGTTTGAAAAATAGTAATTCATAATACATGTACATGTATTTTACTTAGGTCAACGTCTTTCGTTGAATCAGGTCATATACCCCGTGTCCACACACAACAATTTCCGTGATTAGGGGTGATTAGTTATACCGTTTCGGGATAGTTATACCGTTCGGGATAGTTATAAGATGAAATTGTGTGTGTCGACGCTTACTAACGATAGGTCGTATAACGAAACGCGGGTTTGGGCATCGTTTCGAACTAGAACTCAATAAAGAATCACGTCTAATCACGCTTAATCACGGAATGTGTTGTGTGTGGACGTAACTAGTATAACTAGTCGAACTAGAACGGTATAACTGGGCGGGCTTAACGTGACCTCGCGAAAGGAGACCCGACCTCTCATTTCCGCTTCCATTTCATGACCGCAGTAGCAAACTGCGCACCTAAACAGTCGCTGTAGAGTTTCGGGATTACTTTCTTGTGTGTGTGGACACCCTGGAATTTATACGATGATTCTTTTTACGACGTTTCTTGTGTGTGGACACCCTGGAATTTATACAATGATTCTTTATACAACGTTTCGTTATAGAGTTTCGGGATAAATTGTTTTGTGTGTGGACACGCTGATAGTTACAGTATATCATCACACAATGATTTAGTGCGATAAGCCCATGCAATATCTAACTTTTCTATGAGAAAAGCATTCATTAAATGACATGTATTATAAAAATGCATTATGATGTTTGGAGTGATTAATTTTCTGTCATCGTATGCCTATCCCAGCAAGGCTTTTATTTAATGGATTTTGAACATTTAATTAATTAAAAATATTTTGATAAGCAGCTTTTTTATTTTAGTGTTATAGCCTGGCACAACTGTGCTCAGTCATCAGTGACTTTTATTTTGGCTGTATAAATCTACATATATGTATATTGACTTTTTTCTGAATTCTTAGATTACAGTACTGTGAAGCTTGGCTTCTCTAGTTTAGAACTTCAGATATGAAGTGGTTCACCACAGCATTAACAAAAAAAAACAACATGTAAATGAATATGGCAACTGCGCACAGCTAAGGTCCTACAAACGTACAAGTATGTGTATTCACTGAGCTCTGTGTTATAAGATACATCTGAAGCTTATTACACTTGGCCTTGGGGCATTACAGATGTTATGGTATGACAAAAACAAACAAAGAATCTGCCATTGTTTACGGCATCATATCTGAAGTTCTGAACGAGGCTGTAATACCGTAGTCAAAATCCATTTCTAGTGGATATACATGTACCCTGTTTTCTTCCTTTTTTCTTCTTTTTTCTTCTTTTTTCTTCTTTTTTTTCTTTCTTTTAAATATTTTTTTAAAACTTTACTTTGAAATTATCTAGTATGAAATGATTTGTATTTCAATTTTGATCTGAGTCTAAATACTGTTTGGGATATCCTGATGGGACTCATGGGAGTAATCACATGATAAAAAACTGCATGTGCTATTTGACCAGTGCATTGTCAATTGTATGCAAATCATGTCAAAACAGATCACCTCTTATTTCCTTGACACATGCAGACTGGATTACACGTTATGATTCAAAGAGGGAATTGTCAGGCTATTTAATTACTTGAGTCAAGAAGCTTGTGTATTGACAGTTTGACAAAGCCCTTTGAATTTATTTAGGATGTATTTCTTATTCTGTTTACATATACTTGTGAAGACATTCCCTTGCTGCAAAGTACAAATACATGTACCTCTACCTTTACCCCAGTTTCTAAAAGATCCCTCTTGAAAGTCGGCTTCCAGTTTAAAGGGACTTGGCAACATTGTTCAGATGAGAGAAAATGGTGCTAAGGTAGTGAATTCAATGCTAGATGTACAATTACGTTTGAGTGAAAACAGACCATTACAAATGATACAAATTGGGAAAAACTGATCTGATCGATTCCTTAATTCTCCCAACCATATTGCAATTTAATTACATTTTAGGTGAATGAAAATCGTCACAAAGCAATGAATTGGCTCTACCTGTATATACCATTCCAGACATTTAAAGTATTGACAGATTTTTAAAAGCCTGTTTTATGTCTTAATTTCATGGAAAAACAGTTGGGAAAATTCAAAAATGGTTGGGAGAATTACTGTTAGAGGGTGTCGGCACAGTGACGCCTTCAAAGAAATTAGAAAACCATAAATATCTTTGAGAATTTTTCAGGATTTTTGCATCTTTAATAGCTCAGGGTTATTACAGTAGAAGGAATATAATAAGTAACATTTCATACAAAAATTACGTAGTTTTTCATCAACCTACAACAACGTTACCAAGTCACTTTAAGTATAGTCATCTTGCTCTTTATGCTGCGCGTGCATTTAATTCCACTTTCTCCACTATCTTCTCCTGCTCTTTACACTCTCATTTCCTACCTTATTCCACTTATTTATTCATTTTCTTTCTTTTCCTCCTTTTTTTCTCTCCTTTTTCCTCTCCTTTTTCCTCCTTTTTCTCCTTTTTCCTCCTTTTTCCTCCTTTTTCCTCCCTTTTTCTCTCCCTTTTCCTCCTTTTTCCTCCTTTTTCCTCCTTTTTCCTCCTTTTTCCTCCTTTTTCTCTCCTTTTTCCTCTCCTTTTTCCTCTCCTTTTTCCTCTCCTTTCCTCTCCTTTTTCCTCCTTTTTTCTCCTTTTTTCTCCTTTTTCCTCCTTTTTCCTCCTTTTTCCTCCTTTTTCCTCCTTTTTCTCTCCTTTTTCCTCCTTTTTTTCTCCTTTTTCCTCCTTTTTCCTCCCTTTTTTCTCCCCTTTTCCTTTTTTCTTTTTTCCTTTTAAATTTTTTTTCTTTTTTCCTTTTAATTTTTTTTTCTTTAAATTTGTTCCTGTTCTTTTCCTTTCTTTTTCACTCCATCAGATCTCTTTTCATCAGATCTCTTTTCATTTTTTCTCCTCTAAACCCCGTTTTCTTTCTTTTCTTTTCCATATTCCTTTCTCTATTTGTCTATCTCTTTCCAGTTTCCACCCTGTGATCCCCTTTCTTTCCCTTTTTCTTTTATTTCTCTCTTATTCTTTTTCTCTGTTATTTCACCCTCAATTATTATATTTATTACGCGTACGTGTTCATATGCCCTTGTCGAGGACACTCATAAAAACTGTACCGTACCTTCATTTACAGGACCACTTGCAAAATTAGTTTGTCCTCGGTTCAAGAACCCTGTTAATTATTTAAAATTTGATGCCATTTCATATCATAATAAGGGAATATTAATTGAGGTGCCCCATTCGCATGGGAAAAGTACATTAGGTCCTCTGTTATGCAGTAAATTTTCAATTGTCCCTGGGATGTTATATTTGTACAATGTGTCCAGGATGTCATATTCATACAATGTATCCTCTAATATTTTTTGAGGACGAATATATCAGGTGCATACAGGTACATGTAGATTGAGCCAGTCAAAATACTAGATTTAACTTTACACGCTTCATCTAGTAATACAGCAACAGCAAGGCCATAGTGATACCATTCCTCTTTAATCAAACTGTGATGTGCTTGATCTTTAAGTTTATATTGTTTTTAAAGGGATACGGGTGAGTGCCCGCTTGATTGGCTGGTTGTTTTCCAATCCATTAATGCACCTCAGTGTTACGACTAGATTAGTACATTATATGCAACTGGATGGGCAGCTGGCCAACCATCAATACTAGCAATTAGTGTTCGTGGTATTGGTTAAGGGTAGTCTCGATTCCAGGTGATTACAAGAAGTAAAACCTCCCAAAATACAAGAATACAAACAAGTTACGCCTTTCATAAAAGAAGTCATCATAATGCCTATTAGCCTATAAAAATACATGTATGCTATTAGTAGTTTGATTGATGTTACACTTGTAGCAAGGATGAGGAATAATTGAAAGTTGATGTACATGTATATACTGTATCAAATGAGTAGAAACAAAATGATGTGCCAGTTTGTTTACATCTACTTTAATCCCTCCATTGGCTTCCCATGAAAGAAAGAATTCTCTTAAAAATCCTACTGTTTTTTTTAAAGCCTTCCATGATCTTCCATGATCTTCCATGATCAACAATGCCACTATAATGCTATATACCGTTATTAAAGATTGACTTACATTTCACAACCCATCTCGTCCTAATCGTCGCTCTTCTAGGGACCTTTTCTTCTTACCATTCCAAAGATTTCTTGGCAAGGCTGGTAATCGCACATTTATCGTATCATTATTAATATTATATTAATATCCCATCTTTCATCAAATCAGTGTATTCCATAGACCAATATTAGAAGTTCTTGAAAAGATATCTCTTCCCAGAATAGTTTGTAACTCCTTTTTAATTAATTCCTTTCATTTGTACTCATTTTACGTTTAATTTAATATCATATATTAATACTATTTATTTTGTAAACACTTATTATTATTACAGCTACCCAAGGAGTTATTACACCTGAACATGTACAGTAGACATTATAAATACAAACATTTTTTTGTGTGTGTGAGTGTGCACATATTCATGTGTTTCTATGTGTGTTTCTTAAACATTTTTTTAAAAAGTCAAGAATATTCAATGATTATAAATTTAAAAGGAGAACGAAAAGGAGAAGAAAAAAAAGTCAGAGTGAAATGATTCACTCTGGGTTTTTTGTGTACTAAAAGAACCCTGAAAAAAGATTTCACGTAAAAGTATCTCAAGAGTTAAAACGCATTGCATACATTAGCTGTTGCTAGGTCGTACAAACATTAAAATATTTATACCCGGTAGGCCAAATTATTTTTTGGTGATTGGTACCCATTTTCATTCTTCCCTCTTGCCATATATATATACATGTATATATATATATATATATATATATATATATATATATACATTATGTTATATACATTATATCTTTTTTCAGGGATATTATATGTATATATATACATTGCTAAATATATTACTCTAACTATATTACTGTCGTGCGCCGCTGCAACACTTCGTCAGGTGATAAAAACTAATGTAAGCAAGGGTGGTTTATACTCTACGGGAGGACCGGCGCGACGGTCAATAATTCGATCGATAATTGGAACAATAACGCACAAGGCCTATTGGCCGACGCACACGGTGCTCGACCAATACAGTAGACATTATAAATACAAACATTTTTTTTGTGTGTGTAGAGTGTGTGAGTGTGCACATATTCGTGTGTTTCTATGTGTGTTTCTTAAACATTTTTTTTAAAAAGTCAAGAATATTCAATGATTATAAATTTAAAAGGAGAACGAAAAGGAGAAGAAAAAAAAGTCAGAGCCCAGCAGGCGAGCCGAACCAGCAACCTGCTGATTGGTCGAGCACCGTGTGCGTCGACCATTAGGCCTTGTGCATAATTAGCCGAACCAGCGGCCTGATGATTGGTCGAGCACCGTGTGCATCGGCCAATAGGCCTTGTGAGTTATTGTTCCAATTATCGATCGAATTATTGACCGTCGCGCCTGTCCTCCGTAGAGTATAAAACATCCTTGCTTACATTAGTTTTATCACCTGACGAAGTGTTGCAGCGGCGCCGAAATGTCGAGATCTTTTAGATTCCTTATTGACCACATTGCAAGACAAACTAATATCACTAGCGATATTATTTTCGATATATATACATTATATATACATTATATACATTATACATTAGAGTGCCGTTAGTAACTTGCAAGAGCTACCGGTACTTACCCACCTTTGCAAGCAGCCTTCATGAAAGTGAAGGCGGTCATTGTCGCCGTGACAGACAGCTACTACTACTATATATATATATATATATATATATATATATATCATTAATAAATATCTTTCTGTGTTCTTGATTTTTTTCTTCAGAGATGGTGTGTTAGACCTAGAGGAGTTCCACATGATGAGCCTGGATCTTTTTGTAGAAGATGGCAAGAGCTTTCCTCTATCAGAAACAGAATCAAGACAGATGTTTGAACAGCTAGATGAAAATCAGGTATTTCTAAAGGAAGAGAGGGTGATGATGAGCAGAAAGGGGGATGTAGTTTTACATGTACTTGAGGTGAATAGTTGTGAAGGAGGTGTGTCTGAGGGTTTAGAGGGGGGGGGAAGTTGAACAGGGCCTTTTTCAGAGGATCCAGAGGGTAATTCAGGGGAAAGGTGTTTCAGGAGGACATTTTTTTTCTTTTGAAAGTCTTCTTAATTTATCAAAATGTCAAAATTTGGAATTCTGTATCTCTGCAGGCCTGTTTGATAACCATGCTAGATATTTCCCAATTTTTTCTCATTTTTTTAAATCATGAATTTCAGCATATACAGTACATACCGGTAAATACCGTCTGTTTTCATTCATTTTATTACCATTGTTTTCCAGGACAACTACATCGATAAGGAAGAGTTTCATATCCTGTGGAGATACTGGTTGCCGATGGTTAGTAGAGGGAACATAAATATGTTGAATGCTAAGCTTCAGATACTCGCCTTGGGGTCTATGGAACATGTGTATCGTAGCAGAATCAAATTGCCTTCAGTGGGTTAACAAGCAAGCAAGGAAAGATAACACAATAAAGAAGTCTGTATGCATGTTCCAAGCCAGAAAGGCGTTTATAAGCCATGATTCAACACAGAGTTAATGCCCTTTTGGCTGTAGAGGTGTTGTGGTCTAGTGGATTAGTGACCCGACTGCAGATCACATGGTACGGGTTCAAATCCCAGCCCGACACTAACGTCCTTTGGCAAGACGTTAATCTACATTTTCCACTCTCCACCCAGGTGTTAAATGGGTACCCGGTAGGATGTGAAAGTTAATGTAGTTTGCTCAGCGTTGTGAGCGTCTGTAAAATGACGCCTGGCTGGAATGCTCCCCAGTGAGTGGAGAATGTACATTCATTGTGTGCAGGCAAGCCTGAATCCGATAACCCGGGTAATAATATACTGTAAACGCTGTTATTTTCACGTGATTAATTTTTCGCGCTGAGCGACCCCAAAACACATTCGCCGGTTCTTAAATTCGCGTTGCACGCAGTTCAGCCTGTTCAAAACACACATAAGAAGTCATGTTTATATTTTCGCGAGTTCTAAAATTCGCGCTTGCCGATCTTAGCGCGAAATCCGTGAATATTTCTACTCTTAAAGTATCTGTAAAGTGCTTAGAGACATCGTGGATGTATTAAGCGCTATATAAAAGTGGAATATTATTATTATTAATTGAGTTTGTTACTAAGACCAGTCTACTATCTTGAGCCAAAACATACAATCAGAGTGTCATTTCTTTTGTAAACATGTATTACTTATTATACTATGCAGATGAAAACACGCAGAAAGTACAAAAACATTCTAATCTCACCATCATAGGAATTCTTAGCAAGATCTTTGTGTTTTTCTCCAGCATTGCATTTACTGCCAAGTTGAACAATGATACAAGGAAGTTCAAAGTCCAAACTTTAACATTATGAAATTCATTTATTTAAAATACAAATTTTGTTCATATATGGGCAAGTGACACTATATTGGTTAATCACTATGCTATATCATTTAAAGTAAAGTCAAAGGATAGAGGATGGGAGTGAGGGAAGGAGGGACGAGAGAGAGAGAGAGAGAAATTGAGGGGGAGGGGTGTAAACTAGGTGATACGTGCACTTGTACACTTTGCGGTTTACATCATTATAATGTCAAGCTTACATTGTAATTATTCTAATGGCCATGTATGCAATGCCACTTCATAAGTGCAAATTAAACATTAGATAGCCCAA